>OMNZ01105932.1:0-12627 GCA_900303255.1 Lesueurigobius sanzi | reverse complement strand
GCTCTGTGTCGGAGTCGGCCTTTGCTCTACTGCCAGGGCCGGAGTTATCATATTGCAGCCTGGGGCAACAACAAAAAAAAAGAAAACCCGATCTAGATCCATTTACGACTACTAATTGATACAAATGTATGAATTAATAAAGTAATGAGTAAATAAATAATCTGTTTGTCACTGCTTATTAAAAGATTATTTTAAGCATTGTAGTTTATGAAATAGGAACTGAAGTAATTATGGCATAATTATTCCATTAAATTCACCAATGTTATACAGCCCAGAATGTGTTTAAAACATCGTAAAATCCACCAAAACAAAGGAAATTAGGTCTGATGTCTATAAAATTGCCCAGAGGGAACCCCAGTGACAAAAAAAATGCATTTACTATTTGTATTTTTTAACTTGCGCATAAATAGATGACATCATTAGACTATTTCCCGATGTTGGTCGACGGGCGCTATGGTGGAGTCCGTGGTACAGCAGAAAGTGTCCCTTATTTTTCTTTGTTAAAGTTGGCAAACCCTAAATTCCATCTGCTGTCCAGCACTCACACTCACAAACACACTCTCACCCTGGCCCCAGATGGGACCCTATTGCACATGTTAAGTGAAAGAACACCAGCCACATGAAGTCAGATGACAATACGTTTTTGCAACTCCCAACCCTAAAAATAGAAGACATAGGTATAAACTGTTTCTAAATCAGTAGGACCCATGTGAAAAAGGTCTATTTCGCTCACTCATGTTGTTCTCCTCTGGCTCTTTCATTAGTGCTAAACCAGCGTGACATCTCTCTGACATTTCCTACAGGGTAAAACCTATAAAGTGGAGGTTTCTTTCACATGAACCTTTTACATCACGTGACCTGAATTTGAGTTTTAGACTCAAAGACTCCACGACAGTAACATAACGCTGCTAAGGGAATCGCTCCAGGCCGTTCCGTCAAAATTTGTTATTTTAAGATAATTATTTAAACATTTCCGCCGCTGGAGAGCTCAAAACCAAAACCATGCAAACGAGATATAATAAAGCAAGTCTCCAGGTAGGACACTGGGATGCAGACGGACATGTTCAATAAAATGGGGGTTATAATTTGGTTGAATGGGACACAAATTCTACTTAATGTAACTACTTAAATGTTGTAATATGAAGTTATCTTTGCCAGTTTTTTTTTTTTTTTTTACTAACAATGCTAAAGTAGGTTCACTTCAGTAAGTTATGGTTATAGTATTTAGTTTTTTTGTGCCTTGCTAGTCTGAACAACATGAGATGGGTAACCTTCTTGCCTCATTGCAAGGTCCTGGAATATACTTTATTAATAAATAATAATATCAATACATTATTTTACAGGAATTTTAAAGGTTCACCTGTTCAATACAATACAACTGTACAATTCCTCAACTCTCCACACTTTGACAGCCAATCTGTTATTCAATCTTTTACTCCTGATCAGAATCCTGGCTCAATTTGGAGATGGGCACGGTACTGAGGTCACCAAATGCGTATAGATTTAGAAAAAAATCTACTTTAACCCAAAATGTCAGAAGCTTTTGTTTCAAAGGTGTGTAAGAACAAGAAGCAGTTGGTGTTGGATTCAACTTTGGACACTGAAAAAGAAAACAACCTTGCATTCTTCAAGGTGATGCCGCCCTTTGCCCTCTGAACCCTGATGATTGTTGTTCTTTGAGGATCGGCTCCTGTCCGTCACACACCATCTTCCCATAATGCACTGCTATAGGGCACAGTGACAGGGGGACACTGGTTATCAATACAGGCCTGTAAAGAGGTGTCTAATAGCTTTGCATATGACGTGAACCACACGGACAAGAATAGATATGCAAACAGCCAGGTAGTGAGGGAGGAACAATGACAATATTATTATCAACATGAGTCTGACTTTATGTTCTGACAACTAACCCACAGTAATCAATGGCAAGGCTATTTGAATTGTGTTTTTCTTTTTTTTTTATGAAAGACTAGAAGTGGTTCAAGAGGGTTTTGAGCGTAAATGATGGACGTTAGATGCAAATGTGTGCTCCTGTCCAGCTTGTATGTTGTTTTCTAGTAGGGGCTGCAGTTACATTTGTGTAAAAGTACATAAAAGACATAGAAGACTCTATTCAAAAATAAGATCTGTTTCAAACTTCAAGAGCTGTTCAAAAGAGCCAATTCAGTCAACGCTTAACACGGAATAAACTTCTTTTTACGCATTTTTCTGTCTCTCCTGCTTCAAAATCTCTGTATCTGTTTCCTTCAAAAACTATTCTTTCATTTTCAAGTTTTTGTGCCCTTTTCTCCCCAGACGTTGGATCCAAACTCGAGCAGAGCCGAGAGTACTTGGACTAATCCTCTCCTCCTTTAATTTGATTTCTCGCCTCTGGTTTAATTAACTCTCGCCCCAATAATGCGTTATGGATCGAGGCTGATGATGCGAACGGTGCAAACCCAAATCAAACGTGTTATAAATGAACATTTTTATTGCTCTTATTGCTTGTTTTAGCTGCTTGTCTTCCAGTGGAACCTTATATACTGGACTTCTGCATAATGCTGGGTTACAAACCTGCTTTTGGCCATCTAAGCAATGATTGTTATTTTTTGAGGATAACATTACATCACCAATTACTGTGCTGGTTTGCATGCTGCTGTTCAGTAGAATCACACTCTGCAGGCCGTAGTGGGAATTATCTATCTTTAAAGGAAAATAAAAGCTTTTATTTTTAGCCAACAGCTTACTAACAAATGAATTGTGTCATAAAAAATGATGTTGTGCAGAAATACTAAGAATAACACTTGGACATGTTTTATTGTATTTTTTTTAGCCGTGATTCGAAGAGCTCGCCTTAACGCACTAACCACTGCCTCTCTAAGCTGTTGACAGATGATTATGCCCACTACTGCTTCATAAAGTTTCAAAATTAACAGTACCCATACCAGAATGCAGTGGCAACTATATTTCTTCCAAGTTTGTTTTCCTTGTCCTTAATCTCCTCTTGTCTCGCTCTTCAAAGACAAACCGGGGTAAAGCGCTGCAAAAAAAAAGTTCACATTTCAAATATTTTAATTGTTTCTTTCTCTCTTTGCGCTAATATTCCCCAAAGGCGCCAACTGTCTGTTTACTGAGTCGGATTGAGCGTCCTGTAGCTCTTACTGCCAGCGTTAATTAACCTTCAAATGGAGAAATCATAGCCGTGCGCACATCTCCCCAAAATGCACTCACACTTTGGCAAAAACAATTCTTTTACTTCTTTCATCTTCAATCTTCTTCTCTCATATTTTGAAAGTGCAAGTAAACTTTTTTTTTTTTTTGTCTTTATATCATTGACTTTTTTGTGTAAACTGATAAAGTACTTTAGCTTTACGTGTACACTGCAAAAAGTGATCTAAAATGAATTGACATTTTCTTGAAATAAGTAGATTTGTCCTTGATGTGAGTGAGTAAAATCACCTGCCAATGGAACAAGTATTTGTGCACCTAAATGAATAAAAAATCTCATTGCACTTAAAATTAGAATATAAATGTAAATCAAATCAAACCTACCTGTTTCAAGACAATTTAACTAATTACTAGATAACTTTTTGCAATTACTAAAGTACGTGTCAATTAAGTTTTATTGTCATGTCTTTCACCCCATAAACACGCATGTTTTAAAATGGACATACTTGAGCAGCTTTGTTACATCTTGCTCTTTTGTGTCACGTTTTGTTCAAATGTTCGCTCTAGCGTGGTCTTATTGTTGATACAGGCTCTCATTAGTGCCTCGGTTTAATTAAACATCTCATTCACATGAAAACGCAGATTATCTCTGTAGCAATAATCGCTAACCATCACACAGCAACTTCTAATTAGAAACAGCAGCCATTGACAATGGGACCCACGCTGCGCACACATAAGCACTATTTTATACAATGTCCAAATCTGATGCTGAGCCAGTGTTACCTTTATAAGGCACCTCCTCCCTCCCCCACTCTATTTTGTTTTGTAATTTCTTCTCATCTGTCCTTGAAAACAACCATACAATGACGGTACCCATATTGACTTTGAGGCATGCGCAGGTCATGGAATAATGAGTGTGTTTAACGCCACATTAGGCTCTTTAGGAAGATTATAAGATAGATAAAAATTAACCCACATTAACTTAAGGCTATCTCCAAGATTGCATTTGCTATAATAATACTTTATCTATTAAAAATGATCTTTATGAAATAATAACATAATAACTTAAAATTGACCAGAAAAATGCCTTTAAAGTGCATAAAAAAGTGAATATAAGCTAGAGCAGTAAAGCTGCTATAAACTCTAGTCTGGACCAGCCCCGCCTGTCCCACCTGTGTGCAGGAGGCAGTGGTGGTCAGCGATAGGGCTGTGGCCTGTGTGCAGGTCAGGAGCCGGGGCTGTGGTGATCAGCCAGCTCCGTGGCCTCAGTTCTGGAGCTGCTCTACTCCAGCTCTGCTGCCTTGTGTGCGTGCTCCTCTCTGAGATAACAGGCTGAGGCAAAGCGACTGGGAGAAGTGGGAGGAGCATGGCACTTGTAAGGACAAAAAGATTATTTGCCCCGGGGCAAGCGGACAACTGTTAATAACGTGTCAACGAAAACGCATACACGTCTTGTTATGTTTTAGTCACCAAAGAGCCGTTTTTAGCTTCATCTCCACGTTATAGTGATGGAAGAAAAGGGTCGTCAATGGTTTCATCATCGTTACCTTTGACAAAAACAACACTGCGTGCAACACGGACCACACAACTGCAGTTTCACTTCATTTAGAAGAAGTTTCAATTTGAACAATTATACTGTCATATATACTTTTGTAAATGAAAAAGAAAGCCTGGGACAGAGCCCAGGGCAGGACAATAGAAATGTAACAGGCAGTGATCAAGTGTAAGCTGGGAGAGCCTTTAGAACAAAGACCTATAGATAAACCCCTCCTACTGGTCTATATGAAGTCCACCAGCATCCAAGTTTTCTCAGTGCCAGCCGATGAAGCTCGTTGGATGAAGAGTGAAAAGTCCTACACTTCAACTACAGAGTATAGATGATGATTCCAGCATAGCGACAGACCCATAGCACCAACTTTATTTATAAGGCACTTTAAAAACTGTACAATTGGCAACTGTACAACTTGTTTTAATGGACTTTTTAAATGTAATTCTGTTTCACATCTATTATTATGACTCTTCTTCGTGCTGAATATCCTCTGTAATTCCATCTATGTTTTGAAAAATATAGCTAAATAAATGAATGAAATTGAACAAAATGTTCAAATGACAGCAACTTTGCATTCACAAATATCACCACTTGCCCTGGTTATTTTTTGAGGTACACCAGGTCGCTCTGTTGCTCCTGTGAATGCTCTTTCTCTCCGGGCCCCATTGTGCTGTCACCACTCTGATAGGTTAATTCATGCAGTGTTTGCCCTCCTAAAAGATTCCCATCAGCCCTGGCTTCACCTCGGTTCCTCTTTCTGCATTTTAAACATTCAGGTGTGTGTCCTCAACCTTTGGATACAGACATGATGATAGAGAGGCACTGAAAAAGTCCTACAGTCTGATCTACTACAGGCATCATTGCGTCAACTGCATGGAGACCTCATTGACCCACAAGGGAAAGTCCGTTAAAACAATCAAATATATGACAACTTTTAAATTTGGCTTATTTATATCAGCTCAAGAGCCATTGGTCCTTCATTGACAGTGCTCCCACTTAAATTCCTCATTTAGCAGTTCAAAAAAGGTTTATTTAGCTTCCTCCTGAACATTGATCATATCATTTTCAGCGTCATATGTACCAAGTAATAGTCATTTAACCTACATTTGACGCCTCTCAGGGAGAGCACAGATAAAATCAATTTAGTCTTGGTCTGGTCCACTGTACATGGATCAGTTCCTGTTTCTCTAATGCTATAGTACAGGGGTGCCCAAAGTGGCGCCTAGATTTGTAAGAAATATCTACTTTGATTAATTTGTGACTGAATAGACTGTTAATAGTTACTAAGGACCAAAACGGCCTGTCCTACTCAATAGCACAGTAAATAATAGATCTATTTGCATTTGGTCTTTCTACATGCAAAACAGTATTGCGTTTGGCCCTTCATGGAAAAAACTTAGGGCACCACTGAAGTATATGATCTTTATGTAGGCTATTTGAGGAAAAGCCTTTTTTGCCCTGTTAAAAATTAAGGAGAAAAAAAACAGAAAAAAGAAAAACGGTTGCCCTTGACAAGAGATTTGGATGAATCTTGAAGCACCAGCCGTCTATTAGCTTTAGCAAATATGTCATATATAGTATATAGTAATAATATATGGACTATTCTGGTTAATGCTAGTCAGTATTAATTAAACATCAGCTTAAAATCACCATCAATATTGCAAAAAGTGATATCTTTATGAGTTAAATTTGCTTGAATTCAGAACATTTGACCTTATTTTGATACATTTTGACTATGACTTGTCAAGTAAAATGATCTGCCAATGGAATATGCATTATTGCACTTAAAATAAAATAAAAAATAGTGTCCCATTTCAAGTAAATGTAGATACATTTCCTAATATTTAGTACAATAAGTTGTTTTTTTTCTTAATTTAAGTTCAAAAATACTCCAATGGCAGATAATATAACTTAATATACTAATTTTAAAGTCTAAGCCCCAGGAGTCCATCTGTAGCTATAACAATTAAGGTTAAACCAGATATTTGGGCTAAAATAAATGTTGAATTACCAGCCAACAATATTGCATTGGTCTCTTCTATTTTCCATGTTGATTAAAACCTTTTTTTCTTATTTTGTGTAAGCATCCAAGGACCACATGTGGCCCAGTCGACTGACACAAGCCCAGACCAGAGCTAACGAGATGGGCAGATACAGAGGTGAGGGCTGAGGTGGAGAGGTGTTTCTTTATCAGACAGGACAAAACCCCCATCGGCCGGAGCGAGAAGGCGACTTTGATTTGTGATCCAGACGTAGAGATGGAGAAACAGCATCTTAAAAAGATAAGACCAACACCAAAACAACTCACAGTCTGCAGATTTATTATGTCTCCAAGGGAAACAGGAGAGGGGCTGTCTCACCTTCTTGTAGAAGCAACTCATTGTGCAGAAAGACGTGCAGAAAGATGGGCAAATGTTGAACCTGATTATATTTTGTTGGGGATTAGGTCCACAATTCTTCCATATTATATTATATTCCATATATTTCTCCATTGTGAGATCAATAAAGACCTATCTTATCTTATATACATTTTTGGACTGAATGTCCTTTCTACTGATCAACATGAACATGTCTTTAAATATTGTCACCTCTTTTAGACACCTTATATTAGCCATTAGCCAAATCAACATTTTATAGTTAGCAACCATATTCTTACCTGCCCATCACTTCAATCAAAATAGAAATGGTGCTGCTATGTTTTTCCATGACATCAGTGGTGGACGAAGTACTTCATTTCATTACTTGAGTACAGATACTACTGGTCAACTATTACTTCAATGAAAGTGAAAGTGAGGCCATGGAGGAGGACTATCGGTCGGCCTCGAAGAAACTCTGGCAAACCGTCCAGCGCCTCAGGAGGGGGAAGCAGTGCTCCACTAACACTGTTTACAGTGCGGGTGGGGAGCTGCTGACCTCGACGGGGGACGTTGTGGAAGGAATACTTCGAGGATCTCCTCAATCCCACCGCCACGTCTTCCGTTGAGGACACAGAGACTGGGGACTTTGAGGGGGACTCGTCTGTCACCCAAGCTGAAGGTGGTTAGAAAGCTCCTCAGTGGCAAGGCTCCAGGGGTGGATGAGATCCGTCCTGAGTACCGACCCTTAGAAACGCGAACTTGTGGGCCTTTGCCCCCCTTTAGTGAGCCGGCCTCACATGAACCATTCCGTACCGCGCCTGTAGAAAGACCCCATACGTCTCTGCATGTTGGCCCTCTCCGAAGGGCCGTCTGTTCCCTGTACGACCGCAGCAGGAGCATGGTTTGCATTGCCGTCAGACCTGTTTCCGGTGCATGTTGGTTTCCCCCAGGGCTGTCCTTTGTCACCGGTCCTGTTCATTTACTTTTATGGACAGGATTTCTAGGTGCAGTCAGGGGCTGGAGGGGGTTTGGTTTGGGAACCACAGGATCTCATCTCTGCTGTTTCCAGATGGTGTTGTTCTGTTGGCATCATCCAAATCTCGATTTACTGGTCAATCTATGTTCCTATACTCTCACCTATGGTCATGAGATTTGGGTCATGACCGAAAGGACAAGATCACAAATACAAGTGGCCAAAATGAGTTTCCTCTGCAGGGTGGCTGGGCGCACCCTTAGAGATAGGGTGAGGTGCTCAGTCACCTGGGAGGAGCTCGGAACAGAGCTGCTACTCCTCCACGTCGAAAGGAGCCAGCTTAGGTGGCTCGGGCATCTGTTTCGTATGCCTCCTGGTCGCCTCCCTCGAGAGGTGTTCCGAGCACGTCCCCCCGGGGAAGACCTAGGAGACGCTGGAAAGACGATGTCTTTGAGCTGGCCTGGGAACGCCTTGGGATCCACCAGGAAGAGCTGGAGGAAGTGTGCCTGGATCGGGAAGGCTGGGCGTCTCTGCCCAGAGTGTTTCCCCCCGCGACTAGGACTGAGTATCGTTCATTTTTTCTCGATACTAGTACTTTAACGATACTTGGTTTACGATACCGATACTTGAACGATACTTTTTTCGATACCTATACTAAATTATTTGTCATCTACACAAAAAAGTAAATATCTAGATAAGTCTAAATGACCCAAGTTCATCTTATTTATCTAAATTTTAGCTGTTAAGATTCAGTGGCTCATTTGACTTGATTCTAACTTGTTCTAAGGAGTTCTTGACTTGTTTTTTCAATAGATTTCTACTTATTTGGATTTTTTATTTAAATGTATTTGAAAGAAGAAAAGAAAATTGGTCCTTAACCTTAGCAGTTTTATTTCTCTAACTCAAGTGAGATTATCTTAGAATCAGTAAAAATTGTCATGAAAATAAGCCAAATAATGTAGATGACAGTAGTAAATATGTCTAATCTCAAAACTACTTTAAACAAGACTAATATTCTCAAATCAAGTCATTTATCCTCGTGCATGATTTTTAGTTTTGTTGTAGAACCATAAAACAGAACAATAATGATCATTTATTCAATAAAATACAGTTTCTTTTAGTGGTTTTATCATTTATTTGATAATAAATTCTATATAATATTTTTTCGGTACCTGTTTTCAGTACCAATTTATTTTTCGATATCGGTAGTACCTTGATTATTTTTTCGATACCATACTGGTATCGTTTAATGGTACCCAGCCAGACTCCGGAAGAAAATTGATGGAAAAAAACAATAATTTGCCTCCAGAAAATGGGCCCAGTTACACATACTGTATACAACTAACTCATTTGAAGTGATATTTGTCATTTTGGGCATTTGTTTAAGGTTGCTTAAAACGCAATACTATTTACAAATTTCATGATCTTACGTACACATTTTTTTCCAACTTTAAACAAGTCTTTCATCTTTTTAGACTCTGATTTTAGCTTGGATACTACCAGAGCAGTGAACTATCACGTTTGGATATCAGTCATCTGGTTTGTTTGATGAAATTTGTGGTACATTTGCTTTCATCTGAAGTCCTCGTCTCAGGTCATTGCAGGAACTTTTGGACCGTTCACTTGCTTGATTTGCCTTGGAGTTGTATTAAAGACTATTTTATCTCTTTGCTTTGAAATATATCCTCAAAGAACTGAACTTACACAATAAAGACTTGTTCAACGTTTATTTGTACACAACACAATACTGTATATGCATCACAGCTTACCACCAATTATGGAGAATGAATAGTAAAATTGGTTCAGTTCGTAAAGCACAATATAAATCCAAGCCAATCAATTCAAAAGTTTTTATTTTATATTATATTTTTTATTTTATATTATTTTCTATGTACTTGTGTACAAATGACTGTACTTTTGACTGTATTGTAAGTACCACTAATAGTCTTTGAATATCTGTCCGTCTGTTTCCCCAGTGGATTTCAGTTATAAATATGAATGAACTTTTGAAATGTACCCCCCCCTATACTTTGGCCAATTTGAAAGTAATTTCTCCTGATTTTTCTGAAAACACTGGAGGCTAGTGCTAAGTGCAAGTGGCAGCTCGCGCATTAGTGTTCTTGTTGCTAATTGCGAGCACAGAGAGATGGACACATGTGGACGTTTACAATCAACTGGCTTTGATCCACTGTTCTAGGCCTAAAGGCTGCACCACATGCTAGTATTATGGGATTCTGATGGTTTTCTGTGTAAAATTAAGCCCTTACAGCCTAACTATGCTCTTTGCCTTCTTCAGTGTCTTGAGATGGACTGCCGTTTCAGACAAATAGCAAAAAGTCTCTCCCTGTCCTTTGCTGCTTTCACGCTATGCTGTGCTCTCCAGTGAGGTCTTTGTGGTTCAAACCCTAAGTTGTCTATGTGGAATTTGCGTGAATGAGAGACCCCAAACTTTTGAGCGGTAGTGTATCCATGGGTCTTAAATTATGAAAACCTAGGGCATTTGTTCATCAATTAATCATCAATTAATAATAAATTAATTCAGGTATATAAAACAGGTCTTCTTTCGTTGCATCATTACCGATGTTATAACCGATGGTGACTGCAGTTTTGGAGAACCGTTTTTTGGTTATAACTAAGCTTATTTCTCATCTAACCCGGATTCAAAATAAGCCATAAATGTTAGATTTGCTGTCTTTGTGTGTCTCTGTTTCTCGTGGAGGACGTGGCGCTGAACAGAACCAGTGAAACTGTGAGATCAATAGAGCCGGAATGGAGGATTGATTGGGCCTGTTAGATTGTGGAGATTAGCAACTCGATTAGACTCAAGTACCTTATTCATGCGGGTCTATAGCAGTGACAGCCTGGACTAAATACTCATATAATTACATTCAACCCCCTCCAAGTCCCGCTGGGGAGCATGAGGACTGGACCCAAGACCGGACTTGGGTTTCGGTCTAAGCTTCTTGACATTGAGTTGATGTTTCTGCTTTTATTGGTCAGGTCCTCGACAGCCCCATTGTGATCTTATCTGGGTTAGAGACAGAATGAGTTTTCTGAAGATGTGACTGTCCTCAACAATAAGGGTCTGATAGACTTGGGTTTAAAAATAGGATGTCTTTGCGATGTTGTGATGCACTGAAACTCAAAGTATAAATTCAACCAAGACATTTAAAATTCTACCTATTTCCTTGACTCTCTTGTCTTATCTCTCTATAATCACCTTACCAATCATAAAGCCATGGTTTTGGAAGCTAAGCAGACTGCAACAAAATATATTTTTTGTCAGTCACTGACATATGAAGTGTGTAATGGCAGTTGTTTGGTCAAAAACATGCTGCATGCTTTAGGTGCTATATTCTACATTTTTTACATTAATTATTTGCTTTTAAAATGTAATTTTATGTGCTTTTAACTCCCTGTTCTGTAAAGCATTTTGAACTGGGTATGAATTGTTGCCATGTGCTGTAAACTGGATTGTCAAACTTGCAAGTTCACAAACTCTAGAAAATCCATCTTGTACAGCTCCTGCTGATTCGCTTGAGTCTGCACAACTGGTGGTTTGAGCTAGCCTGGCATCCAGAATAGTGTGTTGTTTATTCTAAACTGGAGACTAGTCTGGGTCTTCTCTCGCAGGTAAACCACTGCTGGAGGCGGGACAAACACATGCATAACAGCCAATCACAGCGGATGTGAAGACATAGTGCCGGAAGCGAGTTGTGTTGTCAAAGTTTAGCGAGACTTTAGCTAGCAATGTTAGCAATGTTTGCAAAACAGCAACAAGACGAAGCTAACCCCCGACCCAGGAGACCAAACACCTGCTTTGTCAGAGTCTGCAATAAGTGCCAGTGAGGAACAGACCAGCGCTAGTGAGAAACATGAGTGCCTTCAAAAACGGCTCTTATTGTGGTTTTAAATATATTCTCAATTTATTTTACACAAACGAGAGAGCAGCTGTCAAAGTTTGCTCTGTTGTGGTCGCCAACGTGATTAATCACAGCTCGTATTTAAAAACAACAAAAGTAACAAAGGCAGCTCCCAAAGTGACGTTTTCTAGGTGAGCTGCTCTGATTTTTAACAGCTTCTTCTATGCGTGTACCACTCGGTACCATACCCACCTCCTTTCGAACAGAAATAAGTGGGTGTGGTTGACCAGGCTATGTTTGAGCCATTCAAATCACTGTATTGGCGTAAGTGAGCAGGGGTCACATTTGCCGACAACAACAAGCACTTGTTAATGAACCAATGGTCAGAAACCTTGGGGTTGTCTTTGATAACTCTTTTAGATTTGACAAACAGATTGACAGTGTGGTCAGATCAAGTTTTTATCAGCTGTGTGTCTTAACTAAAGTAAAGCCTTTTTTAAACTGCTCAGACCTGGAGCATACGATCCATGATTTTATCTGTTCGTGACTCAGGCAGATCCTTGAGGTCATCAACTCAGCTCTTGCTGGAAGTGCCTAGGACTAGGTCCAAACATTGGGGTGATCGGTCCTTCTCTGTCACTGGACCCAGACTCTGGAACAAGCTGCCCCCTGACGTGCGCGTCATCACTGACTTTGGCCTTTTTAAATCCAGGCTCAAAAAGTATTTATTCAGACTGG
>OMNZ01105930.1:0-11096 GCA_900303255.1 Lesueurigobius sanzi | reverse complement strand
TCAGCCATAGAGTCTGCTCTCATGTTCTGTTCACCCTTAGCTACATAGCGAATGGCATATTTATACCTTGCGTTGATGAGCCTTTTATACTCCAGGTCAGGCCCAACTCTGGGTTTGCCAGATTGTGCCCATGCCATATGAGCTTTCTTGGCCTCTACATGATGGGCTGCTACATATTTGTTCCAGCCTGGCTTAATTTTTTCACTTTTCACACCTGTAAGGTAAGGACTACTGCTCTTATAAACAGCATCAACAATACACTCATACATCATACAAAGGTCTTTGCAGTGGGAGGTATCCTTGCAATGAACATCTGTGCACAGAGTAGCATGTTTAGGGAGATATATATTTCTTAGAGCAGGGTCACTTCTCAACCAATAAGTCATGAGATCATTTTGTGAAAGTTTGTTCCATTCCAATTAAACCTTAGAGGCATGATGTACTCTCTGAATCAACTCAGGAAGACTTTTAACATTCAGATGCATAACAAATGGGACATGATCCGAGACAGAATGCTCATACAAGATATCCATAGATTTCAGAACAGCATGTGCATCAGCAGTGCTAATACAATGGTCCAACCATGATGTTGTGTGCCATGCATCACTTATATTAGTGTAGCTGTCAGAGGGTAACAGTTGCTGACTGGATACAACAAAGTTATTGTCTTCACAGAACTGTAACATATGCTTAGCAAATAAGGACTGGCCATCAGAAATATCAGCATTCATGTCACCCACCACAGCTCAACTTCCACTTTATCAGCTAACCGCAAAATTCAAATGGAATAGATACACATTACGAGTTCAAGCTCTAGAAGGCGTTAGTCACTCGGTTTTAGGCATAAAAGGACACTTTTCAGCAGGTTTGCACTAAAATGTCAAAATATTAACTGGAACATGTAGATAATACTATTATACACCCATTTAGACAGTTTATCAGCAAAAAAAAAGTTGGTTTGGTGTTTAGTTGTTCTTTAAGAGACCCACAGCATGCTCACGTTGTTATTAAGCTGATGACGATCGTTCGACTAAGATCGAAATGTCCTACACTTTAACTACAGAGTACAGATGAAGACTGTAGAGTTTTTTTGCCTACGATGGACTGCTCCTGTACGACTGAGAACCTACACAGACGGATTACTGCTCGGTAATGAAGTTAAAAGTTTAAAATGATTCCAAAACATGCTGCAACAAACCTTCTGGCTCAGTTGAGGGAAGGTCTTGCTCAGATACGGGAAGGACGGGTCATCCACAATGTGCCAGTGAAACACATTGAATTTGTTCATTGCCATCGTTTCCTAACAAAGAAGAATTCAAGTACGTGACACGTCGGTGCAATGGCATTCAGCCGGGCAAATAAAACCTCCATGGCGTACCAGGTTGGCCAAGATGACTTTGATTGGCAGGAAGTGTCGTGAAGTATCCAGCAAGATCCCTCTGTGTGCAAACCTGGGGAAATCGCTGACCATGGTTGCGTTAATGTTTCTCTAAAGAGGAGGACATGTGATCAACAACACACCAGCAGACAATAAAATCAAACTTGAAATGTTCACTTACCGCTTCAAACTCATCTTTGAATACCAGCTGGCTGAATGTTTCCAAACCTGCAAAGCGTAAAAAGCAGGTTTTGCAGCTGTCAACGCCCAACCAGATCATGTGAGGCCAATGACTTAATACCTTTATGGCGGCTTGTAACTATTTCTGACAATGACAATGCACATTTCATGAGTGTGATCTAAGCCTACAGTCCTACCGTGCAGGGCTCCCCAGACCGTTGGTGCTTTCAGGACGGCAAAGGGCTGATCCACCGTCAGCTCGTCTGTAGAAACAAATCATTTCAATTCATTAACAGGGTTTATGCCGGTAACAGCAAGGCAAATTTTATGCCTTTTAATGCCATTTTAATTTACATTTTTAATGCTAGTAACGCCACAAATTGGTGCGAATTTAATATTAATTTCCATATTCAATACAACTTTTGATACAACTGACATCTAGACCTAATTTGGGATTTTTGCCAAACTTCTGCAGTAAAACTAGTTGAATAATGTCTTCATTTTCCAAGAATGTTTGATTTAATGCCAGTTTGAATTCTATTTAATGCTTCTTAGTGACATTTAAGGCCTTATTTTTGACACAATTCACTTAATGACTTTTAATGACTTTTAATGCTTTTTAATGCCGCGCAGAAACCCTGAGTAAACATGTTGACTAGTGTTGTTGGGATTACTATAAAAGTAATTCAATTACTGGTTACGCTCTCTAAAAGTAATCTTGTTACTTATTTGTAGAGTGGTAGAGTGGGTCGTCTCATGATCGGAAGGTCGGGAGTTCGAATCCCGGCTCCTGCAGGTGCAGACTGTCGTTGTGTCCTTGGGCAAGACACTTCCCCCAATGCCTAAGTGTGAGTGGTTGGTGGTGGTCAGAGGGACCGTTGGCGCAGATGTGAGCAGCCTCACTACTGTCAGTCTACCCCAGGGGAAACTGTGGCTACAATAGTAGCTTACCACCATCAGCATGGAGTGAATGAGCCCCCCTCCCTTTCATGTGTGAAGCGCTTTGGGTGTGACTATGTCATATGAAAAGCGCTATACAAATAACATTCCCTTTCCCCTTCCCTTCCCTTTCCCTTTGATTAGTTTATTTGTAAGTAATCTGATTATTAGTTACATTGTTTTTTTCTTTTTAAACAACAGTGGCTCATTCTTTTGGAATAAAATTTTGTAAATCTTGCTTTGGCTGTAACTCGATTGAATAATCTTTACTGCTCCACACAAGACTAAACCAAGAGACCCACAAACGTGTTTAATTCTTTTTTCGCTGAGGACGATCTTTGGACTAAGACCGAAACGTCCAACATTTCAACTACAGAGTACAGATCAATCAATTTATTTTTGTAACGCCCAATATCACAACAGGAGTCATCTCAAAGGTCGGTATGGACAAAAACAAATCAATATCAGACATCAAGAATGATCTAAATAAGTCACACACAAATGAATGTCACAACCAGATGTAATGTCCCGTAAATAAGTAAATCGGACATGACAAGCTCAGAGTATCCCACATCCTTAGACCCTCCTCTACGGCGAGGAACAACCCTTAAAACCACATGGGAGAAAAAGACAGATGAAGACTGAAGACTCTCTGCCTACGATGGACAACTCTTGTACGACTGAGAACCTAAACAGAAACCAAAAACTGTGTATATTTCATAAAATAAATGTACTGCAGCTGTGTTTGACTTTTGCACAGGCCTTAATCTTAAAATGAATGTTTTCAGCTCATAATATTATTTAAAAAGTAATGGACTCATTACTTGATAAAGTAATAAAATTTTATTTAATTTTTATTAAAAATCTAATTAATGACATTACTCAGTTACTAAAATGTAATCTAACAAGTAACAAAGTAAAAAGTACAAATTATATGTACTTTTTCTTTACTTTACATTTTATAATGAATACTTTTTAGGTTTCCTTCACTACATTTTGGACCCTGTATCTGACCTTTCCAGTGTTTTAAAAGTAAAAGTATTTTATTCTTCGAAGTGACCTCTCTACAATGAACTGGTTTAGTCCCAGTTTAGACTTGGTTTAGTGGTTGACTCCTTTAGACCTGGTTTAGATCTGTAGTTTAGACATGGTTTAGACCCATTTTTGACCTGCTTCAGACCTGAGTTAGTGGTTTACTCGGTTAGATCTGGTTTGATTCAAAAGGATTAAAAAAATCCAGCACATGAAACTCTTAAAAAATACTTTTTACTTGTAAAGTACTTTTTACAATGGAGACTTTTATAGAAATTTGATCTGATACTTTCACTTAAGTCAATTCTTGGTCCTGCGTCTGCAATTTTTCCTTAAGAATATTAAGTACTTGTTCCATCACTGCATGTTGATGTTTTTGCAAGGTAGTTGACACCTTTGAACTCAGTTGAGACATTCTTCGCCTTAAATGGATATTGGTGGTTAACCTTATTATCAGAATCGAGTTTATTGCCATTGTCAATGAAGGTTTCACAGACTAGGAATTTTCTTCGGTGTGCTCGTGCAACATGAAACATAAACTTGTAATACAGATAAATAATAAACTATGGAAAGGATATAACTATAAGGCATGCATAAAAAATGGAATAAGATAAAAAAAAATCTAATAAAATAGTAATTGAACACAATACGAGACAGCAGCATAAATGGTAAATGGTGAATTACAGATTAGCAGCAAATGTGGGTCTGGACATACCACATAGTGCAAATAGAGTCATTCAAATGGAACAGGTTATTCAGTTTACATTAGTCTGATACAGAGTTATTAAGTGTTCATGGCTCTGATACAAAAGGTATTGAATGTTATTATTGTATTAATCTCTAGCTGCTCTGGCGTCTGAAAAACAGCGTAGGTCTATAATTGGTGTTTAAAGTACACATTGAGATGCAGTAAAAGCGTCTGACCACAGCACAGAAGATAAGAATGAGGAAAGGCACTCACATGACTCGTCAGAAGTCACACTGGGATAAGCATCGCAGTCAGAGTCAGCTGATGTGATCCACACCTGCAGCTCCCCCAGCTCAGCGCCCTCGGAGTGCCTGCTTTTACCTGGCCACTGCTTTTTAGCCCCGGCAAACATGTAGTTGTAATATCTGAGCAAAGGCAGAAATGAAACCGCAACATGACTATTTTTCAACAAAAACTGAAAAAATAATACCACATGAGTCCGTGTCTACGCACCTTCTGTATGCATTTTGCAAAAGACTACAGCTTGGTCCAGCGGAAGATTCTTTGGCGTCGACAATCCTGAAGCTGGCACTGCTCAACTTGAATGAAGTGTTGGAGAGATTCACCTTTTGCGGGAGAGGCCATAGAGAGCCAAACTTGGAGTTCGCATTAAGAAATTCGGGCTGCTCGTCAATATCATTGAACAGAAGCCCCTGACATGAATAAAGGGACAGCAGAAGAGCAATCCACCCGAGAGGGACGCGCATGTTGGAGGAAATAACCCCGGTCACATGAGATCAAGCTCAGCACTGCAGCCGCAGGATGCTGTGGGGCGGAGCCATGGACCAGACTCATACGGAAGTGATATCCATAAGGTCCATGGTCCATAATGAGCAGTGACAACATTATGGTTTTTAAATAGGAGAAAAACATGTACAATTCAAGTGAAGATACATCAAAATAACATGTCTCTGACACAAAGGTAGAGTGAAACTTTGCCTCTATGCAAATATAGAGCGATTGACGGCTGCGACCACCAACCACAGAACACACTGTGACAGACGCACTTGCGTAATTGGCTCAAACACGTCAGCTGCGTCTCAAACCCCGCCTCCACGTGCGTTCATTATTTATTTCAAATTATAGAATAATAATACAAGCACAATGGCATTAACAGCACTTGTGACAAACCTAACCAGACAGCGAGCGTATATTGGAAAATAAAAATAATGATAGGGGTCAAAGGCGTGGTGTATGGAGGACCAGGACTGCCAAAACAATAAATAAATAAATACGGTACATAAATAATTATTATAATTATAATACATTAATGTTCGATGAATCGTCACACTTACTTAAATAAAAATAACATTTGCAAAAAAATGCCTGCATTTAATGTAATAAATGTGTATTTACTTAGTAAGAATAATGCCATGTAAAGCGTTTTTGAGTGTCCAGAAAAGGGCTATATAAAACCAATGCATTATTATTATTATTATTATTATTATTATTATTATTATAATAATGATAATACTTTATTGATCTCACAATGGAGACATTTACTAGTTACAACAGCTCTTAGGACAGGCTCACACAAGGGGGTGCAAAAAGTCAGGAAATGTGCCATCAGGAAGTAAAAGGTTTGCAAACAGTAGTAATAATACTGGTACAGGATAATAAACTAAATTTAAAAAGCTAATACTGATACAATAAAATAAGTGTCTCTAAGAATCTATCAATAAAACTGTATTAGAAAAACTTGTCTGTGTACACTGGATAAAAAAGTAGTATAGTCCTATTAATAATAGTGCTATATTATTAATAGTACTTACCTGGTTAGTACTGGGATGGGAGACCGCCGGGAAAATGTCCAGGAAGCCTGGGCGATTGCAGTGTGTGAGTGAGTGCTGGCGGTGGTCAGAGGGGTCGATGGCACAGATTGGCAGCCCCTCACGTCCGTCAGTCTTTTCTGGAGGCTCAAAATCACTTTACATGGCATTATTCCCCTCTGACCACCACCACCACCAACACTCACTCACACAATGCATTCACCCAGGGTTCACAACTGCGGTCTCCCAAATATAAATAAATAAATATACATTTTGTCAGTCCCGGTGCTCCATAGTGGTCACTGTTCTCCAAAATAAGTTGTGTCAGAGTCATTCTTGCTTTCCGTGAAGTGAAATTGGAACCCCTGCCTTCATGCATTGTTTACCATGTCCACTAGATGTCTCCCTTGTACAGCATTAATGTAACGACCTAAACGCCCATGTACATGTACTACTACACCCATAGTACATCTATGGGAAGGAACATTGGCCAATGCATTTTTTATTAGTTTTTTACTTGCATCAGTTATTACGAAGTCTATGCTTAGAGCTTTATGAAATGTAATTGCTCGGGTTACTTTTGCAAAACAGAAGGTTATGTTTTTTTTTCATCGTCAATGTCTATTCATGTTGAATTAAAAACACAAAATTGGAGACTGCAAATATAGCCTTGGCCCTAAACGTCTCTCTCACCCTCTCTCTCTCTTTCTGTCTCTCTTCCCCGCTCTCTCTCGGCCTCTCTCTCTCTGGTTTCCTGCAGGAGACGAACCACCTCCTCCTCCTCCTCCTCCTCGCTGTAAACACACCCGCTTGCTCTTCTCTTGCTGCGAGGACAGAGAGCGCAGCATGAGCACACCCAGTCAGTCAGTCAGTCTCTCCCTCTCAGAGAAGCATCAGCAGCACGAGGCGACACCTATGAACCATCTTGCTCTCTTTTTGCGCTGAAACGAGGCTTTCTGATTGACGCGCAAACACCTCCACAACGCACCGTGAAGCCGCGGCGCGTTACCTGGAGAAAACCTATAGGAACCCCCCGTACACACCGCGCTTGCATCGTGGCTCTTTCACAGTTGGCATGTTCGGAGGGGACTACGGACACAGCTGAACTCTTCGGCTCACGCAAAGAGGTAACTAACCACTATGTTAAACTGCCCAGGATTTATGCGCTTTCGGGTGTAGGCTACGAATGTGTGGCTTCCCTAGAGATTCAAATGTTTTGCACAATCTTTTTTTGTTAAAAGAGGCACTGAAACGAGCCTGTTGGCTAAAAATTGCATGTTTTTCTCTCTCTGCCTTCATTACTTTTTCTCCCTGCCTTGTCCACTTGCGCGTTGGCATGCTTATAATCTGCTGGTTTAGGGGTGACATCAGGTGTGACCAACTCCTCTCATGCCTATAAATCGGGGATAAGTGGCTTATACTCCGTCTGCAAAATGAGAGGATGATGGCACAGCCCTATAATAAGTGACATTCACGTGATCATTTTAAAACGATGGTTGATAAACAATAGCTGGCTCTCCTCGTGGCTCTCGCAGCGCCTCCTGTTTCCATGCAGAGTAGGCTATGGTGATGATGGGGAGTGCAATGGTGGTGCGTATATAGCGGCGGTGTTTACTTTTGGACTACCTCCCATCTTTTTCCCTGACTCCATGGTCGACTGGGAACACCTGGCAATGATTTTGAACAGACTGCATCCAGACCTCGCTCAGATCCGACGCGCACACGGGGAGCGCGGAGTTTTATACGACTTTTACGATGGGATGGTTGCACGTTGGAAGTGAACAAGGATAATAAGGTTTTCAAATGCAAGCAAATAAACAAATAACATTATTGAGAGATGCTTGAACTTAAAACTAGGGCTGGGTATCGTTCATTTTCCCCCCCTGATACTAGTAATTTAATGATACTTGGTTTACGATACTTTTTTTCGATACCTATACTAAATTATTTGTCATCTACACAAAAAAAAGTGAATATCTACATAAGTTTAAATTACCCAAATTCATCTTATTTATCTAAATTTGAGCTGTTTTGTCGAGTTAAGGTTGCCTAATTCTAACCACTTGTTCTAAGGTGTTGTTGACTTGTTTCAATAGATTTCTACTTTGTATTTAAATGTATTTGCCAATGGGTTAAGACAATTGGTCTTGTTCTTTTGGCAGTTTTATTTTCCTAATTCAAGCGAGATTACCTTAGAATCAGTCAAAATTGTCATGAAATGAACCAAATAATCTATGACAGTAGTAAATATGTCTAATCTAGTCAGAACTGCTCTAAACAAGACTAATTATTCTCAAATCCAGTCATTTATACTTGTGCTTCATTTTTAATTTTGTTGTAGAACCATAAAACAGAACAATAATAGTCATTTATTCAATAAAATACAGTTTCTTTTAGTGTTTTTTATCATTTATTTGAGCTGAAACGCGTAAGTCACTTTCTTTAGTGCCGTCTCAAGACCCACCAGGCAGACACATTTGATTTATAAAGAAAAATATTTTTTGCCACCCGTTTTCGGTACCAATTTATTTTTTCGATACCGGTAGTACCTTATTATTACTGGTATTGTTTAACGGCACCCGTGAGATCAATAAAGAACTATCTTATCTTAAAACATAGCCTTCTTTGCTCCGATACTGTCATATCTTTTACAGTAGCCTGCATGGCTGGGCGATATGATGATGAAAATGGAATCGTGGTCTGATCTCCGTGACCATCTGCTTTTTTAGTAACATCGCCATATCGTGATTCAGTGGTTTTCATGTTTAACACAGCTCTGAGCTCAAATACTGACACTAAACCAGAACTAAACCAGCACTAAACCAGGTCTAAACCCAAGTACTCAATCAGAAATAAACCGAGAGCACAATGGGTCTAAATCAGCTTAAATCAATCTTAAAAAGCATTCAAAATCATTAAATGAATTGTGTCAAAAATAAGGCCTTAAATGTCATTAAAAAGCATTAAATAGAATTCAAGCTGGCATTAAATCAAAAGTTATTGGAAAATAATGACATTTCTAAACTAGTTCTACAGCATAAGTTTGTCAAAAATACAAAAATTAGGTTCTAGACTGGGGTTTGGCAGAAATCCTACTGTATTTCTGGTCAAAAGTTGTCCATTGTATCAAATGTTCTATTGAATATGGAATTTAATATTAAATATGTACTGATTTGTGGAGCCTTTGGCATTAAAAATGTAGTATTTGGGCAAGGAATTGAGGATGATATTCTAAGCTTGTTACTCTGAGCGATTTACTTATTTACGGGACATTACATCTGGTTGAGACATTTCATTTGTGTGTGACATTCATTTGTGTGTGACTTATTTTGATCATTCTTGATGTCTGATATTGATTTGTTTTTGTCTGTGCCGTCCTCTGAGACGACTCCTGTTGTGATATTGGGCGTTACAAAAATAAATTGATTGATTGATTAAATTTGACTTACCTGTATAAACCCTGATCAGGTCTGAACCTGGACAATATCACAGACTGAACCAGGACTAAACCATGAGTGTCTAAACTATGTAAGGCCTGAAACTCGGGACTAAAACAGGTCTTTACCAAGACTAAACCAGAAACACATCAGGTCTAAACCAAAGAAGAAGCAGATGGCTTTAGTCGCTTTTCAAAGACAATATACACATGAATCGTGAGGAAATCGAAATCGTGATTGAAACGAAACAAAATTGTGATAAGATTCTTTGGCCCTATATCGCCCAGCCCTAAGCCCTGGCTAAAAAACACTCCAAAAAGCTTATTCGTGTAATTCATTCCTCCTCATGTGCATCTTCACAGTTCATATTCTGTTACATCCAAAGTAGGGCCCAGAGAACGGATAGAAAACCCTTTCAAACAATTCTGGCCAACCCCAAAACATGTAATTGCCAGAACTCTTTCAAGTCCACAAAGTTTTGAAACTGAAGACTGGAGCGTTTGCCTGAAGGTCTGAGGACATTTCATGCCAGTGCCTCACTCTGCGGATATTTACATCACTGCAGCTGTTTATGACTGGGACAATCACCTCTCACTGATGTGGTTTTATGCTCAGCTGTAACCCTTTGTGTTGTTTACAAAATGCCTATAAGCTTCTAGAAGGAATTTGAAGAAAACATCCATGGATTAGTTTTAAGATGATTTGGTTTGGAGAAGAGGTTCTTAGCTGGTTAGACTCCGGGACCCAGCATCACACTAGGACAGTGGTAGGCAACGTCAGGCCCGGGGGCATAATCCAAGATAATTTTGAGAAACATTCTTCCACATACATCGGAAAACCTAATTGTCTCAGTGGATAAAATGGCTTTAAAGTGTTTGAATTGAAAGGATTTGTGGCTTTAGACTATTTTAAAGTAAGATTGCCAATGGTATTCGTATTTTTTTTTGCTTTCCATGGACATTTTTGTCTCAATTCAAGTTTTTGTTTATTTAGTTGTATTGATGCAAGGCAGTCAACATTCTTACACATGGACAATACAGAAAACGCCTCAGTTCTTGTAAAAATGTCCCCTCAAAACCCCCATTAGGTCATGTATGATGCACAACACTTACATTTGTAGCAAGTAGTGCTTTACTTTGGGCCAGGATTGGGAGGTTTGGCCTCTGGTCCTTCCTTTGACGAGGAGGAAAATCGGCCCCTCACCAGGACAACTTGCCTACCCCTGCACTAGGATGATGAGCCACGACCCAAATAAGAATTTAATTTGTTATGTGTAATGAAAATACTGTATGTCCCCCCACAAATTATTGAATGAGGATTAGATAAGCAACATAGCATCAAAACAACTGAATGACAGGGGTTTTAACAGACTCATATTGTCATCAGCTACTAAAGACTTGAGCACGCTGTGGGTCTCTTAAGAGTGAACCAGAAGGAGGAGTTGACCTCTAAGTCCCTCCTCTCTTGTTGCTAAAAGTAGGAGAACCTCTAGCCTATTCATACTTAATATGGCTCGTTACCTCTCTATTGTCTCACCATGAATAGGCAAGATGTTTTCCTACTTTTAGCACCAAGAGAGGAGGGACTTAGAGGTCAACTCCTCCTTCTGGTTC
>OMNZ01105927.1:0-13150 GCA_900303255.1 Lesueurigobius sanzi | reverse complement strand
TAGCTCAGTATCAATGATTCAGACAAGTTTTTAACCTATAGGACCCAAATTAGACACTAAAATCTCTCCTTGCTCTCTTTCTCCTTCCTCTCTCCCTCGTTCCTTCCTCTCTTTCTCCTTCCCCTCTCTCTCTTCTTCCTCTCTCTCTCCTTCCTCTCTTCTTTCTCTCTCTCCCCTTCCTCTCTCCCCCTTTCCTTTCTCTCTCTTCTTCCTCTCTCTCATTCCTCTCTCTCTCCTTCCTCTCTGTCTCTCTTTGTTCCTCTCTCCTTCTCCCTCTCTCCTTCCTCTCTCTCTCCTTCCTCTCTTATTTCTCTCTCTCCCCCTTTCCTTTCTCTCTCTCTCCTTCCTCTCTTCTTCCTCTCTCTTCTTTCTCTCTCTCCCCCTTTCCTTCCCCTCTCTCTCCTTCCTCTCTCTCTTGTTCCTCTCTCCTTCTCCCTCTCTCCTTCCGCTCTCTCCCCTTCCTTCCTCTCTCTCTCTCCTTCCTCTCTCCTCTCTCTCTCTCCCCTCCCTCTCTCTCCTCCCTCTCTCCCCCCTCCCTCCCTCTCTCTCTTCTTCTTCTCCTTCCTCTCCCTCTCTTCTCCCTCTCCTTCTTCTCTCTCTCTTGTTCCTCTCTCCTTCTCCCTCTCTCCTTCCTCTCTTCCCCTTTCCTTCCTCTCTCTCTCCTTCCTCTCTTCTTCCTCTCTCTCTCTCTCTCTCTCTCCTTCCTCTCTCTCTCCTTCCTCTCTCTCTCCCCCTTTCCTTCCTCTCTCTCTCTCTCCTCTCTCTCTCTCTCTCTCTCTCTCTCTCTCTCTCTCTCTCTCTCGGATATAACATTGGCAACTAATTGTCCAGGTTGTATTCCTACATACTGTATCTGTCTGAGGTATACCCCGGCTGTGTAGTAGTAAAAGTAGTGGTAGTTGTAGAGAAACACACATCATGGTGCTGAGGGTGTGAAGCTCTCTATAACAGGAAGTCCCAAGTTGCTTTTTAAAAGCAATCCAGAGAGCACAGGAGAGAAGGGTGTTTTGTTTATAACAGGATGGGCCTCCTCAAGTTTTAAACCATAAAACCAAGATTAAAAAAACAACTGGGGGCTGCTTATGTAATGCTCTGAAAGTCAATACACAAATGCATAAAGAACAGAAAGGACGGAAGAGAGATGATGAGATTGTGGTGATATGGTTTCTCCTCCTGTTTGTGCAGGTCAGGAACCTCATGCAGCACACGGTGTTATGTGTTGGGTCTCATTCTGTCCATATCCGCCCTGTTGGATGGATAACTCTGAATGTGTGACCTGTAAGGACCGCAAGGCACTGGGTCATATTTGCAGTTATCATCCTATAATGTCGGTCAGAACATCCCTAGAGCCAGGATGAATATTCAGGTGGAACTTATGGGGCAGACTTGAGTTGAGTAAACCCCACTGGAGACAAATTATGATGAGGACACCAGGCTGTATTTCAACTTCTTGTATTGAACTGACCGGCAAATGACTACAATGAATGGTTTAGTGGCTCCTCATATTTGCCAGGAAGTAAATATTTCCCATGAAATTGATTATTTTCTCAGGAGATCAAGATACCGAGAGCAGAGAGGTTTCTTCTCTTGCAATAATATTGATATATTAAGGTCAGCACTGCACGCACACATATTCCAGTGTGGCTCTGAACAACCTCCAAAAGGTTTCTAAAGATGTCCAGTGCCACCCTCCTCATCTTCACAGTAAATGCATAACAAGGGTCAACTGGTTTCTGGTACAACAACTAATTCTCTTCATTCATTCAAGGAAACTTAGAAGGACTAGTGGGGGAAAGTGAGGAGGATGACCTTTGCCATTGTGCGCCTCTGGATTTAGGAAAGTACATTTAAACAGACAAGACCCTGGCATGTACATTACCAATAACTTCTCACTTTTAACCAGTAGCAATCATCCTGTGCTGGCTTCTCTGTCATCAAAAGTGTGGTTAGTGGCTTAATTTAAGATGGCGTTTCGCTGATTGGGGGCTGGTGCTCATGTCAATGAATGATATTGACATTATTATTGATCACAATTTGTCTTTCTTACACATAAAGTGATTCTGAATATACTCATAGGGCCACTCTGCATCTGTGAGTGGCTGAAAGGTTTTCCAAGGACACAATCGTGACACGAACTGGGTGAAGTAGGTTTAAAACTGCCAACTATTATACCTCTTGAGCTACTGAAAGCACCAGCGCGCCAATACTATATGGTGGTGTCAAAGGTAACATGGCATGATGAAGTAAATAAATGTTTGCCAAGTCAAACTTGATCACTGTTGGATTAAAATCTCTCTACACATTACATTGTTACTCTAATGTAAAAATCAGTTTCTTACCTTTTTGATTCAAAGATACAGCAGAAGTCATTTAAAATGTGATTCTCCTATGTTCTTGTCTGGTTGCGAAACAATCTTCCAGCGCTGCAGATGTGTAGAAAACGTCCTTGTTTAGAAGTGGGGCCAGACCGTTAAGTAACCTCCTCTAAAGGAAGGGGGCGTGGTCTTGAAGCTCCTCTTTGTGGGAACCATGGGATAGATTTGGAAATTCCATTGTTGAGTTGAGGATTCTTGTGTGTTTGTGACAGGCACTTGGGCTCTGTTGTATGAGGGAAATCCACAGGCTCATTTTCAGTAAACGGCTCATGAATGTTGCTCAATCCCCTGTCCCCTGCAGCGATGTACCACTGTGTTCCTACCACTGCAAAAGAGAAAGTGAAAGGTTAAGCAGGGAGTGAATCTGCAGCCATTTATCATTTCCTATATGTGCTCAGTGTGTTAAGCATACCGTATCTACTGACCTGCAGCAGGGGTTATCAGATGGTGGTTCTGTCTTTAAGTTAGAGCCAGCATTATTTATGTTTCTGTCCTTTTTCAGTGATGATCTCAACTCTCAGATGGAGGCCAGGGATCAATGTAGCCGCTTTTGAAAGAAATCTTCAAACAGAAAACTTATAAATGTTTGATTGGATCATTGTTTGTTTGGGATTAAGTCTCTAATCCGTCTAAAACCGTCTACATTCATGTTCATTCCTGGAAGTCATTTAAACTGACAAACATTACAGCCATGTTTTTTTGAATAGTATTACCACTTTATGACAGAGAAGAAGAGTGTACAGGATTATTGCCAGGTTTTATATAATAAGACCCCTATCCCTTTTTGGGACACACATAGGGGTATAAGAAATAATGTAAAGGGTTTGTAAAAGTATACGGGTAGATATCTCTGCTCCTTTTCATTCAAGCTGCAATAACCTTTTGTTAACAGCTTTGTTGTGTATTTTATTTTATGTTGCTTTTGAATGAAATTAATAAATAAAATGATATTAAAACATAATAGTAATTGTACTTTCAAGAATCTGAACATAGAGCCTGCCTTCATCGAGTGGATCACCAGCTATCTGACTGAGCGCCCACAGTATGTCAGACTGGGGAACACGGTCTCAGGAACTGTGAGAATCAGCATTGGAGTCCCCCAGGGAACTGTACTATCCCCTTTTCTCTTCACCCTATACACGTCGGACTTCACTCACAGAACACCATCATGTCACGTACAAAAATACTCTGATGACACTGCTGTGGTGGCTTGTGTGAACGGAGGAGACGAAGGGGAGTACAGGAGGGTCATCTCGGAGTTTACAAACTGGAGCAGGTGTAATAAGACAAGATAATACTTTATTGATCTGTCAATGGAGAAATGCACTTGTTACAACAGCTCTTAGATAGGATCACACTGTAATGGTCTCATACTCAACACATCCAAAACCAAGGAGATGATTGTGGACTTTGGGAGGCGTGAGGGACACCACCTACCTGTGGTAATTGAGGGGGAGAGCATCGAAGTGGTCCAGACATACAAATATCTGGGTGTCCACCTGGACCATAAACTGGGCTGGTCAGTGCATGCAATTGCAGCTTTTAAAAAGGTCAGAGTAGACTCTTTTTTTTCTAAGGAAAAAAATCTTTCCAAGTCTCCAATGATATGCTGTATCTCGTCTATCTGTCAGTGCAGTGTTTTTTGCTGTGGTGTGCTGGGGCAGCTGTATGACAGCCAGGGAGGGGACCCGGCTTGACAAACTGGTCAGGAAGTGTGTGTCAGTGTTGGGGAGAAGGGTAGACTCTGTCGGAGAACTGGTGGAGAAAAGAATGAGGAGCATGATGAGGTCCATCCTTAGTAACTGGAGCCACCTCCTGCATGACACTGTGGTGGCTCAGCAAAGCAGCCACAGTGACAGACTCCTCTTCACGCGCTGCAGGACCCAGGGGTTTAGGAGGTCATTTGTTCTGGCCGCCATAAGACTGTATAATGAACCTTAATGATGTGCACCTATTACCATACTATTGAGCTTTTCACGTGACTTATTCTATTCTATTTTATTTTATTGTATTAACTGTTTTTTTATGTGTGTTTTTTATGAATGTCTTGCATTGAGAGTGGTCGGTGATGTATGGAACACACTATGCTGCTGGACAACTGAATCTCCCCTGGAGGGATGAATAACGTATCTATCTAACTATCTGTTTTCTTTTTCCCAATTTGGAGCCATTCAAATGACAATTTGCATCCACAAACAAACCAAAACTACACTCCTGCGCGTGCACTGAGGTCCGAGGGCCAGCTCCAGCTCGTGGTGCCTAAGACGAGACTTAAAACTAGGGGGGACAGGGCCTTCTCTGTGGTCGGCCCCAGAGTCTGGGACGCTCTGCCCTTCCACATCCGAACATCGCCTACAGCGGAGTGTTTTAAGTCTCGTCTTAAGACCCACTTTTACTCTCTGGGTTTTAACACGGCGCGAGTTGTGTGGTCCTCTGTGTCTTTTTTTACAGATTTTATTTATTATTTTTTACTTTGTTTTTTTTTAAACTTATTTATTCATTGTTATTTCATTGATTTTACTTATTCATTGTCACATTATGGTATTGCTTTTATAGACTTTCACTGGCTGCTATTATTATGACTATTGAGGCTGAATGAAGCTGTGTGTTTTGTTTTCTTTTTAGTCTTGCTTTTCAATCTTTATTCTTCGCCTGTGCATCACTTTGGAAACTGTTTTAGTTGTTAAAATAAGCTATACAAGTAAAGTTGGTTTAGATTGCACAAAGAGACTCAAATATATATATTTTTTTCATTTTATTTATTTATTTAGTTCATAAGTAAAAATGACAAACAAAAAAACTGTCAAATAAATGCAGCTTGAATGAAAAGGAGCATGAAAGAAGAGTAATCTTGCTGTTGCTGTAAATAGTTTGAATTGTCAACAGCAGTGTACAATGGCTGTACAATTTAAATAGGAAAAACTCAAATATGTATTAGACCATTGTGACTTTATTACTGTGATCATCAGTTGACCAAAAAAGTTCTATGTCTAGTGTTTCTCTTTCGTTGCACTGCCACATTTCGACTCAGCTCCGGTCCATATGGTGAATGTAATAAACAATGAGAAGAGCATAAAGTGCAGAGGATTGAGGACAAGCCTACATCAGGACAGATCAGAGGGAGAGGGGGGGAAGGGGGGGATAAATGCCGGATTATTGAGATGTCACTACATGGGCAGAAACACTGTTTGAAAAAAATAAGACTTTGCCATGATGTAAAAAGAAATAAAGAAGTAATTTATTCCACAGGTTTGACAATAGCACAAGACGATACCACACTTGACAGTCGGCCCAAATGAAATAAATAAAGGTGTTTGTTTTTTTGTTTTTTTGGCCTGAATGAGTGATTGTGCTTGAACACTCCGTTTGCAGATGGGCTCCGTAGACCGGCGGCTGTAAGTACAGGAGATGAAAGCGATAGCGCAGGGATGAGAGGAGGAGGAGAGGGAGGAGCGTGCGGCCCGTGTCAGATGCTGTTTGTTGGATGGATAAAGAGGTGGAGTGGACAGGAGCGTGGCACACAGGCAGGACATCTGTGTGAATGCCAAACCAGACCGCGGACACGATCGACCACTAAAGCAGCAGCAGTAGCAGTGTGTCCATGGAGGGCTCCGAGGGAAAGCTGTTGAAGAAGGTCAGTGCAAGAACTTGACTAAAATTAAGTGACTTTAACGGTTTGTCCTCCAAAGTCTCTCTCTCTCTGTGTAGTACGTGCAGGAATGGGAGGCCTAGTAGTACGCAGTGACCCACTACTGTTTTCATTTAAATCTCACGGTTCATTTTTAACCTTTTTCTTGGAGTTTTCATTCTGTAGACCTATTTTAAACCCTCCTACTATTGCACAATCATCCATATCAAAATGTATGTTTATCTCTTTAGAATAAGCATTTCTTATTCATCCTGTACGAGCAGTTAGATAAGATAAGACTTAAATGATCTCACAATGGAGAAATTCACCTGTTGCATCAGCTCTTGTGTGAAATTATGGAATAAATTAACAGAGGTTTTGAAGAAATGCGCTTCCTTTTTAAAATTCTAAACAAATCTTAAGTATCAAATAATTCACAAATATGAAAAGTGCGCATAAAACCTTTTTTTCTTTTCCATTTCCATTTCTTTTCCAAATATTGAATATACTACCCAGTGGTTTCGCTGGGGATCATTTTTCTCAGTCATTATGAAGGACAGGGTTGTCAGAAATCTGTTGTGAGCTATTTTTGTCCTTAATTTATTCATCTCTCATAATATTATGCACTGCATGTAAGAAAACACAGATTAAAGGATAAATGGATGGAAATCTAAATTTAATTTTCATGTTGCATGGTCAGAATCATGCAACATGAATTTGGAGACTACATTGTGTTAAAACTTGTGTAAAACTCTCTAAAGATGACGATGGCTTGATTTCCAATTCTCCAAAATGAAGGACAGCCTTCAAAATTCTGTCAGATCTCAAAATGTTCTTTCATTGACAGAGAATTTTCAGTTAATGTAACCTCTGATACCTGAAAAGCTTAAAAGCTGCTGGCTAAACAGATGTAGAATAGGGTAGGCTAAAATGAGCACTGCTCCTGCCTATTGCTTTTTTGTTTGTAATTTATTATATTATAACATTGTTTAAACTGTATCTTTGTGTTGTGTTGCATTGTGTTGACCATCAATCAATCAATTTATTTTTGTAACGCCCAATATCACAACAGAAGTCGTATCAGAGGTCGGTATGGACAAAAACAAATCAATATCAGGCATCAACAATGATCAAATGACCAAAATAAAACAATTGCTCAACGCATCAACAATATCAAGACCACACAGGTTGTTCAGATCGTTATGAAATGTGCCATCAAAAAGAGCAAGATAAATGTGCGAACTAGAGGATTTTTAGCCAGATTTTTAGACTGAGGAGGCGTGGCTCAATAAAAGCTTTCTCTCATCATGGCATGATCTGCGGATGGACTCCTCATGTGTGTGTATGTGTGTCCTCATGCCTGTCCTTATGTGTGTGGTCTGTGCACAGATCTTTAGTCTCAAAAGATAAAATCCTCTAGTGGGTGGGCACCTTTATGCGCAGTGGAGTAAAAAAAATAAAAATAAAAATGTGTTCCTTGTGCTTGGTAAATTGAACTAAAAACTAGAATTTTGCCACACCCTTGACACAGTTCAGTCGTTTTCTCCGCACTTACTTGCATTCACTGTAAACAGGTGTACAGTAGGTCATGCCTGTCCCTTGATCCTTGTCAACAAAACATTTCTTTTTACTCAGTGAGAAGGTTATACCAAAGATGGTGTCCAGAGTATGTTAGTATATCCTGATGCAATTCCCAATGCACATTCATTGAGGATTTTATGACAATTGCAATAGAGTTCAGGATCGTGATGCTGCGGGTTTTTCCATAATAAACTAATGGAGGTTTTAAGAGGTGAAAAGTTGTTCCTCAGCTTTTTCTCCACTGTTTATAATGTTTCTAGCCAATGTTAGTCTACGGACAACGTTTGCATATTTTCCCGAACTCTATAAGGTTTGCTACTGAGGCTGTATAATATAATAAGGATTCAGTTTAGGGTGCACATGTAAAACAGTCAAGCATTATTACCTGTTGGAATATGAATGAAATATGAACTTCTAAATTGGGGGCTTTGAGGCGTTTAATCATTTTTCTTACACGTAGTCTTATATTAGCATGAGTCTATCTCTCTGTAAGATCAGGTGGTCTGGTCCAACGTAATCCCAAAGACCAACCCATTAAGTATAAAGTTCTATGTATCTCCGGCTCTTATTTTCAAGGAGCGCAGATCGATCGGTACTCATTGCATGTTCTGGTTGCATTCGGCTTAAATTTAAAAAAAAAGAACACTCAATGGCTCAATGGAACTTTTTCTCTGGACAAAGACTATAGACCGTGTCAACAGTGGACACTTCACAAACTATGGGACTTTGGTCGTGTACCCCATGGACAGTTTGTAGCCCAGGTGTGTTTTCAGCACAATAAAGAAAAGAACATTACTTTAGTTTCCTCTACCTGTTTGGAAACTGTGTCTAACATGTACAAAGCGAGCTACTAGTTTGAGATCCCAGTGCCAAACTAACGCAAGCTTGACATGAATTAAATGTTTGTTGGCCTAAAGAAAATGGTCTTTTATGATAAATCTCAATGGAGACACATAGTATTGTTGTTATCAGAGGATATTGTAATACCAAAGTCATTTCCACTTTTGTGATTTGTCTACATTACACTGGTATGGCCTTCATCTCCTCTTCAGGGTTCCATCAAGAAGAAGATTGAGTCCTTCAGGCGATGGAGCTCAGCGAGTATGAAGAGACCCCCGCGGCCCAAATCCAAGACCCTGAGCCTGTCCTCTCCGGTGGGCGACCCAGAGGAGCTGTGGCTGCAGGAGGGGGACGGCAGGAAGCTCCGGCCCATCGTGGACTCGGTCTTTGGACAGGTAGGAGGCTCGACTCGAGACTCTTTAATGCTCCATTCTGTGAATACATCCATTTTAGCAATTGTTAAGGCTTTGGACCAGTTTCGAATATGTTAACCAACTACCAGACGAAAAGGGGAAATACAGTAAATGCAGTGGTTGTACTTAACATATACCGCAATAAGACTCAAGATCATGAAGTGAAAGTAGCCTTGGTTTACTGGAGTGAAAGTTCTGCTGTTTTTACTGTTTCCACCGATGAGCTGTGTGTGCACTTGTGGTTGATTCATAGACTGCTCTATGGTGCACATTCACTATTAGCAGGTGTGATGAGAGTAAAGGACAAAAGGCTCATTCGGTGTCAATTACAGTGGCCAAAGTTTACATACCCTTTTAATGTTTTGGCCATTTTTCATAGAATATGAATGATAACACAAAAATGGTTAGTGGTTGTGCAAAGCCATTTATTGTCGAAGAACTGAGTTTACTCTTTTGAAATCATAATGAAACAGAAACTACTCAAATGTCCCTGATCTAACGTTTAATGTTCAACAACTGCCAGGAAAATTGTTCAGGAGCAAAGAAAAACTCACTTCAGCTGAAATACAAGACAAAATTGGACTCTCTGACAAAATTGACCTTTGATCAGGGACATTTGAGTAGTTTCTAGTTGAAAAGCGTAAACAAACAGGTTTTTTGACAATAAATGGCTTCACACAACCACTAACCATGCGAAATAAAGGTTTTTGTGTTATTATTCATATTCTATATGAAATGCATAAGTTTACACACCCTGACATTCTACCAGGGGATGTAAACTTTTGGCCACAACTGTATATATTTCAAATAAATGAGCTTTCACACAGAGCTGAGTGAATGTTTGCTGCCGGCTGATGCTTGTATTAGATTTGACCTGATGCTGTGGCTTTCTCTGCACAAATGTATATCTTGATTAGTTAAAATCACTGGTAAGTAAGAATATTGTTACATAATTTTGAGTCATTCTTTTCTTTTCATTTTTCATTCATTCATTTATTTTCATGCAGAAATATCTCACAGTAGGCACAGGGATAACATGAACAAAGGTCAGCCTGAAAAGGGGAGTGGGAAGGACGAAAACGTATTTAATCCCAGGCCCATTCACATTCAGATAACATAATGAGCCTTTTCTGCTGCTTCTGTCAGAGAAAACAGAAGGAAAAAAAGACAAACAAAATCTATCATCAGTCTTTGGATTCAGTCCTGACTTGCCAAGTGAAAAATCTGCCAATAGGATGAGATTATTATTGTGTTATCTTAAGCAAAACTACATTCCTTATCTAATCTTTTAGTGCAGCAAAATATTGTATCATATTTAAGATAATTTTGCTTATTTTAAGTGCCGAAAGACTTATTCCACTGGCAGATACAGTATATTTCTTTACGCAAATCAAGATCAGATAATGCAGTGTAATACCATCATAAGGAATCAGTAATCGTTCTACTCCCACTTTTAGCAAAGGCCAAATCGTTGTGTGCCACACTGCTGACACAATGGCAGCGCCTCAATGGTGGACACTGTGCTCTAATACAGTATACAGTACACAAGAGGACAAAAAGTCAATCAATCAATCAATATGTTTTTGTATAGCCCAGTATCACAAACACGAGCTGCCTCCAAGGGCTTCACGTGCATCAAAACAATGAAAAAAAAACACAAATGTACAAAGAGGTGCAATCCGTCTGTGTAGGTTCTCAGTCGTACAGGAGTTCTCCATCATCTTCATCTGTACTCTGTAGTTGAAGTGTAGGACGTTTCGATCTTAGTCCAAAGATCGTCATGGAGAGACAGAACGATCACTGAAAACGAGGCTTGGTCAACACCGAAGAGGGAATTCTAGCGGTAGCGGCGCTCAGTCGGCGGTGCATCTCCACCTCAAAGCCACCAAACACTCATTTGAGGACAGTGAGGTTAAGGTTTTATCGAAAGTAAGTAGATGAGTTGAGAGAGGTGTCAAAGAGGCCATATTTGTTAAAAAAGAAAATCCAGCTATGATATCCAGATATGATAAGTTGGATCCAATCAATGACAACATACTGAGACAGAAAACGATTGACAACAACAACCTTAGAGTGAAACCATCTCCAGTGTCATGCTAATGAGCCTGGACTACTGGGCGGAGCAGGGCCATAGAGAAGCATCAACAACCTTAGAACTTAGCCCAGGGTGAGACAATACAGAGGTAATGGGCCATATTGATTATGACCAGGCTAAGATGTTTTCCTACCTCTAGTTCCAAGAGAGGAGGGACTTAGAGGTTAACTCCTCCTTCTGGTTTACTCTTAAGATACCCACAAGCTTGCTCAAGTCGTTATTAAGCTGATGACGATCTTTGGACTAAGATCGAAGCATCCTACACTTCAACTACAGAGTACAGATGAAGATTTTTTTGTCTACAGTACACTAATTGTTCTAGTCCCACTTTTTGTAAAAAAAACAAAAAACAAAACAACGCCTCAATAGTGGCCACTGTGCTCTAATACAGTGTACAGTACACAAGAGGACAGAAAGTCAATCAATCAATCAATCTATTTCTTTTTGTATAGCCCAGTATCACAAACAAGAGCTGCTTCAAAGGGCTTCATGTGCATCTAAACAGTCAAATGTACAAAGATACAATGCCCAAACAACGTCAAATCCATCCTTTCTTAGACGCTCCATTCGCGGCACGTGGAAAGTGCAGGAGCCAACAGCGTCTGAACTTAGTACTATGAGACTGTAGCAGGTTGCACCAGTTATTTTTGCCAATAAATTGATTATTTTAACACAGTGCACTCATTCCAACCATCGTCAAATATTGTCAAGATGCAAATCCAACCAAGGGAAATTGAGCTACGGTCTATTTAAATGAATTCAGACTTCATTGTGATTTTGAGTAAGATGTTCTTGTGGCGCTCTAGTCTCTGATGTTCAAAGGGAAGGTGCTGTTTTTAACATAAGATGATCTACTTTGAAGAGACCATTGTTTCCCATCAAACATTTACATAAACAGGAACATTACATTCATCATCATAAAAGTGTCGCTCAGAGCAGCACAAAATCCTCCAAACCGACCTGATTTTATTTCTCGTTTTACTCTTGAGCTCATTACAAGTTTGATGTAACTTATGGTTTATTTTTAGTTGAAGGGAATAAACAAGTACCGTATTTGGTATTTTTTAACTTGTGTAATACAAACTTTCAGTATGTGGCAACATATCAAGAACATTGAAGAGATAAACTTGTGCTTCCCCTTACTGAGCGATCAGCTTCCTGTTTCGCTTGACCGAAAAGGTGTCGCATAAGTTCAAAGATAAGCCACTGAGAAGGAAATGTGAAGTTTCATCAAGACTGAGGTCAGATGTTATTGCTGACAGCGCATGACTCCATCACTTGCAAAACTATTTTATTAGCAAATGTATTAGCCTGTGTGCAAAAAAACGGCAATAAAACTCACCACATTCTCAAACTACGACCAGCCAACTCATCCTTTATTCACAAACCTTCAAACTTTGAAATTGTGTGACTTAGTCGAGTTGTTTTTGATATAAGACAGAACCATTATGAGCTCAGAGGAGGAGTAATGTTCAATTAACATTATTTTAGAACACATACAATGCGTTTTTGCTTTTCTATTAAAGGGGTCGACCTCTGGAACAACTGTACAGAGGAACTCTCTCTCTTTAATTTTAAAGAATGTATATATACATGATTCTTTTAGCATCTTAGATATATGAATTCTGAACAATAATTTGTTAAATAATATTTAAAGAGACTACACCTGAAAGTATTTTTTTCCTTTATTAGTATATTGCAAACTCAGACATTTCTGGAAATCTAAATATAAAGCATTTATTGTAGATTTCATCGTTTCCAGGTTAGTTTTCTTGCATTTCTGTGATTATGACCATAAAAACTGACCCCACTTGTGCTTATGAACTAATCTCTAAGAAGTAACATGATTTTAGAAATGTGTTAGGAATGACTTTCGCCCACAACTATCAATTTATTTTACTCGCTCCCTCTTCCATTATTTGTAATTTAAAAAGTCAGATATAGTGCCTTTAATGGATGAACTGCGTAAAAAACATATTTTCTTTGTATTTTCAAAAATAAAAGATCGATAGTAATAAAGTTGAGTTTACGTTTGTGTAGGTTCTCAGTCGTACAGGAGTTGTCCATCGTAGGCAAAAATTCTTCAGTCTTCATCTGTACTCTGTAGTTGAAGTGTAGGACGTTTCGATCTTACTCCAAAGATCGTCATCAGCTACTGAAGGCCTGGAGCACGCTGTGGGTTTATAAAGCTAGTGAACCAGCAGGAGGAGTCAGCCTC
>OMNZ01105923.1:0-12207 GCA_900303255.1 Lesueurigobius sanzi | reverse complement strand
TAGAAAGCGTTACCATTCAATAAATGTACAAATCATAGCGGATTCCCAATACATCCTGCTCAATGTGGTGCCACGTTACCCAGGAGGCACAGACGATTCATACATCTTTCAAAACTCATCTGTTGGAGCAGCTTATTGGTGCGTAAAAATAACTTTTCTGGCATGCTTCATGGCCATTCAGCTATTAGTTTAGTTTGTCACAAACACATAGATACATACAGTATAACATGCAGTGAAATGTATTAGCTATTTGCCCGATCTTTTATAGGTGACTGCGGGTACGCGGGTGGCACTCGTGCCACCGTGGAGCGCAGTATATTTTTATTTTCCGTTACTCCTTGAAGAAGGACGTCAATTTCCGTTGAATTGAAGTTTTTTTTTCCTTTTGGGATTCTCCAAGTTTGTCAGTTTGGACTTGCGTTTGGCCATTTTTCCTCCTCAGGCAGTCTGATGCACACGGCACTTCTAATCCTTTCATGGCGAATGATAGGTGGTGACATATGCTAATCGGTCCTAACACGCACGCGCTTCCTATTTGGCATTCACCAACCTCAAGACACAGGTGCGAACAGTTTACCCCCATTAAGAGTGTGTCATGAATCTGGCGCAGATTCTTCCCAGTGCCTTCGTACGTACGAATGAATGAGGCCCATTGATACCCCACGAGGTGAGATCTTGTGAGGACCAGCCAATCTATGAGAAAAATGTGACTAATAGTCCAGAAAATATGGTACAATATTTTCTTCTTGTTGAATAGTAATTGTTCTTTGTAACATTTTATGAGGTGCGCAGTACGCTTTACATTGTCAGTAGTCAGACGCCTACGCAGATATTAGATTAGAGTCTTTATTTGATCCCTGAGGGGCAATTATGGTGCAGCCAGCAGAACACACACACAAATGACAAGCCGAATAAATGGCAAAAAAAAGGAAAAAAAGTGTCATGAAGCCAAATCCCTTCATAAAAGAGATACTGTACACCAAATGCATGAACATGACACTAGGACCACCACCACCTGCTCATTATCATGGCATTTACACTACATTGACTATGTAAATACAAAGACACTCCCTATAAACTGACAGATCATAGAGCTCAGTTACATTTTGCTCAAGTACATGTGAGTAACTTTCTGATGTAAATATAGTTTTTGGTGTTTTAGATTAGATTCTTCATTTTATCCCCGAGGGGCAATTATGGTGCAGCCAGCAGTTACAAGAACACACAGACAGATTATACAGACATAACAGTCCAAATAAAACCATGGCAAAAAAATTGGAAAAAGTGTGCAACAAAGCATCGCAAATGATCTCTGCAGTTTGTTACATATTTACCAACCTGGATTTGAACAAGTATCTCTACACTGAATCCCAATGTGTTTTCTGTGCTTATCTAGTAAGGTGCCCAAGCACTGGACCCTTTGACGGGGAGCCCTGCTGAAATCAATGCATTTATTTTGTTTAGGAGACATTTATATGCAGGAAGGATGATTGGCACCATAGGAAATCAGACAACACCAGACTATGGCCCAGTGAGTCTCCCCTGTGCAGCAAGGACACAATGACAGAATCATCAGTGAACTTGATGATATGGTGTTTCTCATGCTGACCTTGGCAGCATAGGCTAGTGTACAGAACAAAAAGCAGAGGAGACAAGATACAACCCTGGGGAAACCCAGTAGAGGACACCACAACATCAGATATGTTATTTATATATCTTTCTGCAAACACAAGTGTTGGTATTGAATTAAAGGCAGAGAAAAAATCTATGAACAATACAATCTATGAAGAGGTGAATCCACACTGCCTACACTGCACGGACATTTTTTGCACATCAGCTCCTTATAGCTGAATGATGTAGCGCTCGCGCTCACCTCGTATTAGCCAACACCTAGAGGTGTTTGCCCTCTCAAGATGTGCAAATGTTGAGTGTCAATGACATCATCCACACCTCTTCCAGGTCTATAGCAAATTGCAGTGGATCTAACACTGAGACTGGTATAGTTCTTTCCAAATGTCTTTATGATTAGTGACGTCAAAACCATAGGGCCAGGTATCGGACTATATTCAGCGCGGCTGTGGCGACTTCAGCCCCACTGAAATAGCCGCTCCGAGCCTGTCATTCCCCCACGGTCAGGTACAGTCTTCTTGGACTGTCAGTGCTCTGCGCCCGCACAAGTTACTGTAGCGCACACACCTGGTCGTCCACACAAAGATCTAGTGGTCGTGATTTTCAGATTTAAGTTGGGAATTAGGGCTGGCACTGGGACCCTGGACTGCAGTCTATGCGCTCTGAGCTGCTCTGTCTTTGCTTTGTGACTCGAAGATGCAAACTCCTGTCCACAACACCTTCCTGATATTTACAGCTCAACAAGAGGTGATGAACATCTGCATCTGAGTGAATAAAATATGTCTCCTGGTGAGAATGCTTTGTTTTTCTGTGTGAGACGAGCTCCTGTCAGTGTTACACCCCGGGCCCATAATAAAGCCAACTTCCGCTGCAGTGAACAAATAAAACAATATTAAAATATAATCGCTCTCTGGGCCTGTGATTTCATTTTCAAAAGGCTTAAAGCAAGTGTTTTTATGTAATTTCATTTTTGATTTGAAGTTGAAAATTGATTGAACGAATGATACACAGACCTTCTATGTGCCATCTGTGTTTATTCTCCATATTTTTGCATAGCATATGAGTCTGACCAATCAGCGAGATATGCAAATGTGGCCTTTCCCATCTTGGGATGAAAAAAAAATCGCATCCGGGACGGGTCATAGCTCATCTTTACCTCTTTACCTGCAGTAAGTTCAAATTGGGAAACTGGAATTGTAACCATCTACATCTGCATCCAAAAAGAAGTCGTTATAGGTCTTGTCTATTTCAAAGTGTCCCAGATAGTTGTAAGTGTTTAAAAATATAAGAGACAGTCTTGGTAACAATCTGGTCTCTTTCCATTTCTTTTGCAGGAATGGGTGACCGCCACAGACCTGCTTATCTCACTGGACAGGCTTAACACTTTTGGAGATGAGTTTTTCAAGGACGCCAAAGTGTTGCGTTCATACTTCTATGCCATCTCAGATTTCTCTGTTGGAGGAAGGTAAGAGCCAAAACTTGAATGTCATCTTAAAATCTGTGTTAGAATTGACTCAGTGTTGAAGTGTTTTTTAAAGCGATACACTGCATCTGTGTCTGTGATGGATTGGTTCTCTCTTGATGATTAAATTAAATAAATAAAAATATTATAGTAAATTATCAAGTGAGGTTTTTTTTTTTATTATTCTCATTGGATGAGTTCTCATAATCTCTGTGTCTTGTTCACCAGTGAGGGACAGATGGAGCACAAGATTGACAGACAGTAAGGCGGTTGTTGAATCGGATTGTTGTGGGGAAGAAGGATCTGAGTCGAAAGACAAAGCTTCCGATTTAGCGGTCAATCTACATTCCTACTCTCAACTATGGCCATGAGATTTGGGTGATAGAGAGAGGGTGAGGAGCTCAGTCACCTGGGAGGAGCTCGGAGTAGAGCCGCTGCTTCCTGGTCGCCTCCCTGGAGAGGTGTTCCGGACTCTTCCCACTGGGAGGAGGCCCCTGGGAAGACCGAGGACACGCTGGAAGGACAATGGGCCTCATTCATGAAACAAATGTAGGCACAAATTTGTTCTTAAGGCCAACTTAAGAATGTTTTGGCGTACACAAAATTTGTTCTTAGCTGAAAGAGTTCTTCTTCCTAAGAACTAATCTAAGAAGTAGGACTCTTACGCACAGAAAATCAGCATTTTTAGAATATTATCACAGTCAAAATGGACCCAAAACGTCTTACACAGCATGAGTAACATTTTTCTAAAAATGATTTAATTTAAAAGTATATTTTTTGAGAGAATGAAAGAGAGGTGGTATAGAGCAGAGCAAGTTAGTGTAAATCAGACTTTCACAGCTGAGGGCTGCAGCACGTTAGTAGCTGCTCTGAGTCACACCTGTCGTAATCAGAGGAGAGACTTTAGACTAAATACAGGAGGCTATTTACAATGAGAGTAACGATATTTACAAAATAGTAAAAAAGTTACTCACATGTACTCGAGTATATGTAAATGAGTACTGCCTCATTCTCTTTTAATGCCCATAAATGGAAGATTAAAGGGTGTGTCTTTGTATTTACATAGTCAATATAATGTAAATGTCCTGATAATGAGGGGGAGTGGTGTTCTTAGGGCCACATTCATGAATTTGGGGCATCTCTCTTTAAGAAGATTTTTGTCTTCTAAGGAATGCTTTGTGAATCAGAAGTTTTTCCTAAGATGTTATCCTTCCTGGGAATCCCCCAGGAAGAGCTGGTGGAGATGTGCATGGATCAGGAAGTCTGGGCATCTCTACTCAGACTGTTGTCTCGGTGACCCGACTCGAGGAAATGGATGGATAGTGATTGCAAGGATCCTTACGCCCTGTTCACCAGTTTGCATTAAAAATTAAGAGTTACCAAGCAGCTGCTTATGTCTTGCTGCAGCTCAGGATCAAAATTGTGAGATAATCTTGTATCCTCTTTGGAGTTCTCCAGCTTTATTACTCACAGTAATGAGATAGGACATGGCGCAAAGGACCAGGCTGCACTTTAGCTCTGCAAAATAAGTTCACGATTAACAAGTGGAGATGAAGCCTTCAGGAGGAATATAAACTTGATCTGACACCTGTCATAAACACTTAAGATCAGCACAGCAGCTAGACAAATTACCACCAGCCAGTGTCACAACACCTAAGGGAGAGACCGCCCAGGACAACACGTTAGCCATGTAGCGTAGCTTCCTCTGCAAATACTTCACACCTCACCAATTCATGCACTCCTGCTGGTACCCGAAGGACCACCGTTCATTCTACATGCACTGTCAGGGTAAATACCCGTGTTGCTAGACTACTAGTTGGAAAAAGTTACACACTAAACAGTACAATAAATGTCTGTGTCCATAACACATTAATGTAGTATTTTCAAAACAAATAAAAATAAATTAACCTACACAGATAAATAAATTAAACCACCAGATTTCTGTATTAGTTGTATCTGACAAAAATAAGAGCAAGCCTTGGGGAAACATTCATTTGCATTTATGACAGAGGTCGCTACGCAAAGAACAAACCCAGTTATTTATTATGTCAACCTTCTGCTCCCCCTCAGATGCAAGTGTAATGGCCATGCCAGCGAGTGTGTGCAGGGGGAGAGTGGAAACTTGGTGTGTGCCTGTCAGCATCACACAGTGGGGGAAGACTGCCAGAGATGTCACCCCTTCTACCAGGACCGGCCCTGGGCTCGGGCCACGGGGGACTCGGCCAACCAGTGTCTGAGTGAGTTCTGCCTCTGGGACACTGTCACACATCAACACTGCGAAATCCCCAGAGCTGTGTGAAATTCAACTGACACAGTCTGATTGCTTCCAAACAGGACGCCTGGTGCACTGCATATTGAAATAATTTATTCAGTATTATTAACAAGAGCAATATGCACAATATGCCAACTTGGACAGAATTTTCAAAGACCAGATATTGGTGCAGTGGAGAGCAGTGTAACGTATTACAAAAGTAAATCTTTGACTGCACTTTTGCTCTGTGGCATTATTCTCACTATTTTCAGTTTATATTTAGCCAAATGTCACTAAAGTAGTGTAACTCAGTTACATGAAGGCAACAGTAATATGTAATACAAACATATTACATTTTTAAAGATGGATAAGAGAAGAAGTAATATAGAATATATTACAATTTTAAAGTAACCTGCCCAACACTTGTGGAGAGGTTATAGCAGGGTTCCCACTCTACCTGGAAAATTACCTACGTTTTTTTCTAGTCATGGAAAACACAAACAAAAAATGTCAAATGTCCTTGAAAAACATATTTTGTCCTTAGAAATACTTCTCCTCCCTTTGCTCTTCTGTTTAAAATAAATGTAAGCGATACTTTGTCCACCACACCAGACTAAACTAAAGACGAGCTCATTCTACTCCAGAACATAGGGAAAAGTATCTTCTATTGAAATTTTCCCAGGGGAGGACTCCCAAACCCCCCATTTTACCATGTTCCTAAGAAAACATGTGCTTTTATACCAGCTTGAATCTCTTCAGACCAAAAAGCGACTTTAGCCATTATTAGATGTCATCCACAGGGGGTGCTGGTGAGTGAGGAGGGCAGAGACAAACGCAAAATACATAATCACAATGTTTTTTTGTATTTTTGCACTTTTAAATGTGATGGGAAATCCTGGAAATGACCTGGAAAATAATTTCAAGTAAAGAGTGGGAACCCTGTAAAGTGCATATGGCCTTTTTCACCCTGATTTTTACTTAGGTTGGTGGGATACTGCTGGTGGTTTATTATCAATCAATGTTTTACAGCAGAAATATACATTTTTAAGAGGAAAGGTTTACAAAAGGCTATGTATAGGCTATATCAGAATCAAAATAGACTTTATTTCCATTGTCAGTGAAAAGATTCACACACTAGGAATTTTCTTTGAATTGTGCAACATAAGATAAGATAAGACTTTATTGATCTGGAGACATTTGCTTGTCACAACAGCCCTTTAAGGCACTACACCTTATTTTTTATTCATGTTTTAAATTACAAATAATGGAAGAGGGTGCGAGATTGATAGTTGCGGTCCAAACTCATTCCTAACTTTCCAAACACATTTCTAAAATCGTGTTTCTTCTCAGAGATGAGTTTATAAGCACATTTCACAACAGCAATGCTTGAACCTGCCTGCAAACCAAGAAATTGACAATAAACGCTTTATATTCAGATGCACGGTGTTATTTCCACAAATGTTTGAGTTTGCAATATTATACTAAATGAGGAAAAAACTAATTTCCTTCCACCACTAGGAAACAAATCAGGTATAGTCCCTTTAAGATAAGATCACACAGGGGTGTGCAAAAAGTCATCAAAGAAGAAAGTAAGTTTGCAAACAGGTAATAAGAATACTAGAGTACAATTAAACTAAAATAAATGTCTCTTTAGCATCTATCAGTAAAAAATGAGTTAGTCGTGGTCAGTGGCTATTTGTCCAGCTAGAGTATGAGTTATGGAATTTCTGCCTCTTCTTCTCCAAAGGTTTATACATGAATATTAAACCATGCAAGGAAAGAGTCTTAAATATGATTATCTCATCCATATGATTTGGTCAAAGGGACTAGTCTTTCTAACTTGTTATGTGCATGTTAACGGGCCAATCTGTGAAAAAGGCAGTCATATTTCAACACTGTGATGTCATTGGTTAAGGGCAAGGTAAGAACTGTATCAGACTGAAATTCTCCCCGATTAACATTTTATCTCTGGACCCACAACAACCAGAGGGCTCAACAGTGATACCTGCACCACCCCTCCATCACAAACAATTTCAATTTTGTTTGATGTTACTCATTTTTTTTTTCATAATTAGCACCAACTGCTCCCTTTTATCTGTGTCACATCCCGGTGGCATCGTCTGGCGATCCTACAACAAACTTGCTGCTCCTTAGCCCACGTAGTATTAAAGAAGACAGAGAATGATAACCTCTCTGAACATTGTTGAGGATGTGGCTGTTGCTTTTCTTGTTTGTAATAGCACCAGGCTATTAATTCGTTGGTTAGACGCTAGAGGATGGAATATCAATCAACTCACTGTATAGACCCTTTCATTGTTTGTAAACATTTGAGGCTTAGCTGGAGGCGTTGTGGTAAATATCAGATAAAACCTTATTTTATCGTCTCAAATGTCGTTCCTCTTGTTCTTGCTCCTTAAGCCACAACAGGATGACATTTTTTACTTGTAGTTTTACACTTATAATCACTAGTTTTAGTTTAATCTTATTTTGCTTGCTCATTCCTACCTCCAGCTGATGTCACTGATGATGTAAGCAGCGAAAGGGTCAATAGAGTTCGGGAAAACCCTCTGTTGCCATGGAAATCTGCCATGTTTGCAGCTACTAGCTAACATTATCCATAGATTAACATTGGCATGAAACGTAATAAAAAGTGGAGAAAAGAGCAGTGGAACAGCTCTGTTAGCTGCTGAGTCACTACTGGTAAATAGATCTAACTCACTGTAGAGTCAGAATACTTTTATATCTATATAACTCCAGTATTTTATCTTTTAAAACCTCCATTGGTTTACTATGGAAAAAACGTTCTGCAAATCCCATAATGCTTTGCGATATGACATCATATTTCCGAACTCTATATGAAATGACTAGGTAGAGTGTTGTCAACTCTACAATATGTTTACAGTGCAAGTCTTATTCATCTGTCACATTTTGCTAAATACAGTAACATGGATAATTGTGTGTCTTTGTTATCTACACCGATTACAGCCAGAAAGGAGCAGCCGTGTATAATCATCACACAATGTTTTTCATTTAACACTATCTTTGACTATAATTATGCAAACACCAATATAAGACTTTGAAAATAACACCAAACTCAAAAAGCACATTTAATTGACCATTATTGCTACTCAATACAGCTCAAACAGCCATGTGTTTGAAACAGATATAGCCAAAATGTCTTTACGCAAATGTCTTTAAGCACACGATCCGTATCAGACGTGTGACCTTTCCGAGGCTTAGAAACAGAGGCACACAAAAACACAGAGAAGATGTCTGTATACTGTGGCTCATGTTCACATATAAACAAGCATTTAGCATTTCCAGTAATCTTTTACCATTGTCTATTGATGTCACTTTACACGGATTGCTCTTTCCAAAACAATAGACTTCTGTAGCATTTTACTTTGCAACACAGCAATAGCACAGTAATAGGATGGATGAATGTTCACCTTATTCAGGAAGTTGCAATGGGGGCCGCCACCTTGTGTTTATGGCCAAACTTTAGGTCTGACATGAGCTGATATTGGCATAGTTTTTGGTATTGGTGAAACATGTAACATATACAACAAACTGCTGTGTAAATATATCCATCAGCTTTGGTCCTTTAGAGTTCTTCACAGACAATTAGCCAAATAGAGTGACAACAAAAAGTCAGAGATAATATCGCTAAAGAATCATTTTAGGTGTCGTTACATGTAGTTCTTCCACTAAAACTAAATCTGAGCCACAATGTGCTGTATGTCTGAGTTTTTTCTTCATTCCCATTTTATTTTCTTCACTCTCTCACATTGACATCAATGGAAATCCCGGCTCACAGGAAGTGCTAATACAAACAGGAAGTGGACGGGGCTGAATAAGGTGTATAGCATACAATAGATGGGAGCAACAAAAAGGTTAACGCTCCCTTTTCGGTGACACCAGAGGCTGCGTCCATTGAGATTAATGGGGAAACATCCACTCAGATCTTCACAATTACGTCTGAAAAATAACAATTTATGGGTTTTGTATATTTGTCTGATATAAGAGGTAAGCAAATCAAGAGATTTTTTTGCTGTAGAAGATTGACAGAGCGGACTGTTGATGTTTTAAAGTGGGCGTAAGTTAGCAGGAAGTTAGCATGTTCAGACTTCAGTATAAAGTGTCTAGCCGTTCATAGGTCAAAAACTAACTAACAATATTGAAATATAAGAAGCTGCGAAATTACTCAGTTATATGGGCATTTGGATTTGATGTGGGATTTGATCCAATTGGATCAAATTTAGTCACTATGAATGGCTAAACATTTTATACTGAAGTCTGAAAATGCTAACTTCCTGCTAACTTTAGCCCACTTTAAAACATTAACTGTCCGCTCTGTGAGCTTCTACAGCAAAAAAATCTCTTGATTTGCTTACCTCTTATATCAGACAAATATACAAAACCGCATAAATTGTTATTTTTCTGACGTAAATGTGAAGATCTCAGCCGATGTTTCCCCATTAATCTCACTGGACGCAGCCTCTGGTGTCACCGAAAAGGGGGCGTTAAACTTTTCGTTGCTCCTGTCTATGCAGTAACATGGTAATTATATAGACAGCACAATTTATATCACAATATAATTATTCACAACCCCAACCCTAGCCCGGTGTGAAGACTGAAAACTATAATGGAAACATGGCTACAAAAATATTTAGTGAGTATCCATATAGTTATCATGCTATTTCCCTACATATTATCTTACATAGCCTTGTAAAGTGGGACCTAGATTTAAAAATGGCATTGCAAGAGAACTATTGTAATCAATCAATCACTGTTAAGCTAATCATTCATACTTTTCTGTTGAAATGAAGTTTTACAGCGATTTTGTGAGGCTCTAAAATGATTGAAATTGTGAAATGCAGGTATGATTGCACCGATTCAAACTGGGGAATTTTCAGAAGCTCTCAATGGTTTCCACTGTTTTGTTAGATATTCTTGTGCACTTTGCTTGAGATTGATTAGAGAAAAAAAAAAAAGAAAAACAAATTTAGTACAAATTACTGCAAATCTAACATTTTCTGGACAGCACTGACCTTTTAGTTTTCTTGGCAGCTGTACGAAAGCTACTGTATGGCCACTGCGGCTGATGTGATGAGCAATTAATCCAACTTTTGAATTGTGATTAAATCTATGGTCAAGAAAGCTGTGCCTTACTTCACCCATTCATTTTGTTTAGAAATGTACAGCAAAATTGTTTATACATTGGGATCCCCATTAGCTGTACCCCTTAGGGCAGCTAATCTTCCTGGGGTCCTGTTTTAGTTTATTTAATAATGCATAAAATAAAGGAGTAAAAATAGTTGTACTTTTACATATGTTTGTTTTGAGTACACCAAGACTTAAAAACAAAAATTTTAATAAGAAATATCCTTTTTTATAATTCTTACGCCTGACACAAACAACATGGGTTTCTCTGAGCAGCCTTTTAGATTAGATAGAGTAAGTTGAGAGTAGAACAAAAACAAAGGTACGAATAGTCTTGAGATTGAATGGCACAGAGAGGGGTGGGACCAATATAGGTTGCTCCTCCCCCTAGTTAATATCAGGCCCACCTGGTCAACTCCATCCTCAGTCTGTTGACGAAGCTCCTGGGATAGGGAGCGAAACGGTCAGTTCCTCAAGCACAGTGTACAGATGAAGAGTTACTTTGTCTACGTTAATAATATATAAATAATAAATGCTTAAAGGAATGTAAGGTCAGCGATTATTACCACAGCTGCCCTGTTTTGCGAGGCTGCCCATCTGCGCCATTGACACCTCCGACCACCCCCAACCACTCACTCACAGCACATTCACACAGATAGTGTCCGAATGTCCACACTATTCCCTATATAGAATACTATATAGTGGATACACCATTTTCTAGGGGTGCCCGGATGTAGTAGTGAGCAGCAATGATCACCAAACGGGCGATATAGACCACAATGCACTGCGAGCGTCTGACGTAAACAGCCGAAAGCATTACCTGGACTCAGCACGGATGAATGAAACACTCTAAAACGCTGCTTTAGTGAAGTGTTGTGGATTATATATGAATAAATATAACACGCCATGGGGGAAAGTTGCTAATGTTAGCTGCTTACCTTTAGCTTGAGATCGCTAGCTGCTCTTTTCAGGCAAAATGCAACAATCCAAGCCGTTTTTTTCATTACTGTAAAATCCATGTTGAATTATATCCATGAATAAATAAACTCTCTCTTGAATTTGGTCTGTCTTGGTTGCAGAATTTCATTATTAGCAAAGTTTTGTGATCTTTACAGCAGATATAGTGCACTCATCTTGTTGGCAATTCGGGCAGACCGCTCACTACACTCCTCCGCAGATCATGTCACTGCGGAGCTTGGGTCACGTGATCATCGGCCAGGAGAAAGTAGTAAGCGGTCTGCCCGAATTGCCAACAAGATGAGTCAACTACAGGTCCTTCTCAAAAAATTAGCATATTGTGATAAAGTTCATTCTTTTCCATAATGTAATGATAAAAATTAAACTTTCATATATTTTAGATTCATTGCACACCAACTGAAATATTTCAGGTCTTTTATTGTTTTAATACTGATGATTTTGGCATACAGCTCATGAAAACCCAAAATTCCTATCTCAAAAAATTAGCATATTTCATCCGACCAATAAAAGAAAAGTGTTTTTAATACAAAAAAGTCAACCTTTAAATAATTATGTTCAGTTATGCACTCAATACTTGGTCGGGAATCCTTTTGCAGAAATGACTGCTTCAATGCGGCGTGGCATGGAGGCAATCAGCCTGTGGCACTGCTGAGGTGTTATGGAGGCCCAGGATGCTTCGATAGCGGCCTTAAGCTCATCCAGAGTGTTGGGTCTTGCGTCTCTC
>OMNZ01105920.1:0-12254 GCA_900303255.1 Lesueurigobius sanzi | reverse complement strand
CCATTTGATCAACCTCTCGACTATAAACCGCTCAAAACATCAGCATTTGACAATTAAAAGATAATATATATTCTACCTTCGAATTCTGAAGAGTTCGCCTCAGTTTTAAACCGTGTGATCTCTTTAGAAGTGGTCTGGCAACATGATGCTAACTTCATAGGGTAATAAGTTTGCAGCGTCTTGGTGAAATAAATATTCAGTTTGTGTCAAAAAACATATGGCTGTTGGATAATTACTCACAACATGTTAAAAACTTCCCACAGAATGAGAATACTTCACCGGAGGAGACTTGTCTTTATAAACGTATAGCCTTGAAGCTAAAGGCTAACGCTAATTTGATGCCAGTAAATTAAGGCTGAAACAAGTCATCGATTGATCATCAACTAATCTAAACTAAACATGTCCTGCACGGTGAATATGAAGTACTTCAAAGGGTTGCGTACCTATGTTCCAAGGGTGTTCCCCCACTTCTATTGACGGGGGAACATTGATGGGGGAACATGAGTACCCTAACCCTAACCCTGACCCTAACCCTGACCCCAACCCTGACCCTAACCCTAATTATCTAAACCTAAACCTAGCCCTAACCCATGAACACGCGCAGCAAAAACGGGTCTGGTGGGGCAACACCGGAACCGGGGAACACCGGGCTGACCCCCTTAATCGCTACAAGAACTCTTTTGTTCCTACTTCGGTGGCACTTCTTAACAGAGTGTACGTTTTTTCTATTGATTCTGAACGATGCTCTTTTTATGAAAGTATATTTTTAATAATCCATCAGACCAGTCGAAATAATGCTGTTTTGGGAATGTTTTAATACGTTGGAGACACTGCAGATGTGGCATTTTTATGTTTTGGAGAATGGTTTGACTTGGTTTGACAGTGTATGAATTGTATTGTTTGAGCAGACAAGCGGCACTGTAGCCCAATTTTCCTCTTTGAGGACTAATAAATTAATCTTAATTGATTATTGAAACAGTTGTCAACTATTTGAGTAATCGATTCATGGTTTCTGGGATCCACAGATTCAAATTACATCAAAATGTTGTATTTTTTGTGAAAAACTATGCTGTCTCTAAAAGCATTGGTTATACATTTTTTTTTGGCTGATATTTTAGCTCCAATTGTTTCAAATATGAGATAAATCTCAGAAGAACGAGGACTCTCTTTCACAATTCCAGACTGAATTTAGAGGTTCTTAGCTTTCAAATGAAGAATGACATGTGAAACTTGTACAAAGAGCATCCTACAGACATCACCTTTAAGTTTACTCTATCAAGACGTCCTCAAACAGCATCACTTTAGCTTCATGTGGCAAAAAGTTTATTTTTTTAATTACACTTTCCTTGCACCTTTTGCAGCCAACCGATTAATCGACTAATCGTAAAAATGTGAAAAAGTAACAGCCCTACGTCCACAAATGATTTTATGAAAAACACTTAGCTTGATTTTTTTTTTCCTATTTTATTTTTAATTTATATTAACATATGGACAGGAAGGCTATCAATAAGTTTGCCAAAACACAGCACTGAGCCTATATTTAGAGTATGGAGCTTGTATCGTTGAAATCTGCCAGAACATACCCACAGTAGAAGTGGCTCTATGGGGTACTGCCGATTCTGTCACAGCACGGCAACAGACGTCAAATGAGCTTGAATGTTGAGTTATGAAATTCAGTATTTGTTTTGACACTCTGGAACGTTTAAGGCTTCTGTTTAAAAAAGAAGGTAATGCAAAGAAGGTAGCATCATCTTTCCATAATTTTCCAACAAAACTGGTTGGGAAAAATAAGCAGCTTCTTTGCGCTGGAGGAAAAAGTAGGTTATGTGTAAGTACGACAAGTGATACCAGTTTGACAATAGCACGCAGTAAACCACACCTCTTGCCACTGACCCCATTTCCTTTACTTACATAAAAGGGCTTAGGAAAGACACTGGGATAGTATATGTTCAATCTTAAGGATGCTTAAATACGTGCACTGCTTTTTAGTTATAAATAGCACCATGTACAGGGTTCAGGAAATATCATAACCCTTTTATTTATTTGAATGTTATGATGAAGTCTGGAACTGAAAATGCCTTTTTATTCTTCTCTTCTTACTATCCTTATGAAGAGGCTGAGTTGCAATTGTTGTATATAAACTAATGTTACAATGAAGTTTTATTTTTTTATATGTTTGAGAACCCGAGTCATGGTTTGATAGATTTAAGGAGGTATCTCACCGGCAGAGACGCCGCCGCGACTCCCGAGATTGATCAGTCGCGGCGACTCAGACTAAAAAAACTTCTCTGATCCAGGTTGCGAACTAGTCTCTTAGTCTCTGCGAAGTCGCTGCAACTGAATCATCTCCGAGACCTGATGGAGACCGGAAAGAGTCTCCAACTAGTCTCCGAAGAATTACAATTTGCCGCAACTCCCTGCAGAGACGCAGAGACGTCTCCGAGACTCAGCAGCGACTGAGTCGCCGCCAAGTCGCGAACAAGTCTCCAGGCCGGTGAGATTAGGGCTGGGCGATATGATGATAAAAACTGAATCGTGATCTGGTCTCCATGACGATCTGCTTTTCTGAGAACATGGTCATATCGTGACTCTGGTTTTTGTGTTTAACGCAGTTCTGAGCTCAAATACTGACACTTTCTCCACTCACGGCTTCTACTGTCAGGATTAAACCAGAACTAAACCAGGAGTAAAATAGGACTAAACCTGGTTCAAAATCGGCCACTATCATGGACTGAATCTAGATTAAACCAGGACTAAACCAAGAAGTAAACCGGACTAAAGCAGAGACTTAAATCAAGGTTTAAACCAGGATCTAAAAAGGGCTAAACCAGGGACAGAATGAAACAATTATTATTAAGACTATACCCAGGACTAAACCCAAGGACTCAATAAGAAATACACCAAGAGAAAACTGGGTCTAAATCAGATATAAACCAGGACAAAATCACAGACTGAACCAGGATTAAACCAGGGCTAAACCATGAGGGAAATATGTCACAACTGAAACTAAAACAGGCCTTGACCAAGACTAAAACAGGACCAAAATCCAAGAAGAAGCAGATGGTTTTAGTCGCCTTTCAAAGACAATTTGCACATGAATTGTGATAAAATCAAAATCGTGATTTAAACTGAAGAAAATCGTGATTCGATTTTTTTGGCCACACCGCTCAGCCCTAGGTGAGATAGGCCCTTAACATGACAAAAAAAATATGTCTCCAAAAGCAGCCCAGGCTCTTGCTGGAGCCCAGATAAAGCCATAGGCCTAGAATAACACAACTGTGGGATTCGGTCATTCATTTCTTCACTCTTTTTGTTTTTACTGCCGGCCCGAAAGTGCTGCAGCCCACTGGCAAACGTCCCAGCACGCCACTGAACATGTGGATCGTTTCTCGAAAGCACCTGTATCGATTGCCTGAATATTCTATCAAGAATCGTTGCATCCCCGGAATCTCCGGTGCCGCTTATGCACCTCTGTTCACAGCCAAAGTTGATTGGCAGGCGGAGGGTATTGCCCGTTGAAATGTGCGAACCGGTGTGCGAGGGAATCCTGCAGAATGTGTCCCAGAACCCACCCACGTCCCCTCCTTTCTCGCCCTCTCCCTTTCTCACACCTCTCCCTTAGGCCACTCTCGCCGCTTGTACGCAGATTATTATTCCATCTCAACACCTCCTCTCCAGCATGTTCTCTCTGTATCGCCTCACCGGCAAAGGCTTACACTGATACGTCCAAGATAAAGCGAACATCCGTGCTCTCCTTTTCAATCTGTGCGCGTGATAACGGAGTAATACCATTTTTGGGGGGAATTTGTAGAAACAGAGCTGTAGAGGCTTGACAGGTTACGGCGTGTTTTGGGTTTCATTCAGTTGACGGGTTTACAGGTTTGCCGTTCAGCACAGATGGTACCAGCAGAATTTTGGCCAGCTTTCCCAAAACCGACAAATTGCTCTCTGAACAGTCATGCAACGCTCATTCTGAAACAAGCCCAGCGAGTTCAAAGCCAGAACACCAGCCAGTCAACCATCCAGGGCTTGACATTCACACCAGCGAGTTACAGCCAAACTAATAACTCTTTCGCTCTCACTAGCCACTTTGGCCAAATTAGATCCATGCTTTAAAACAAAAAAGCCACAAAAATTTAGCTTGGTTTTGGTATTATCCCATTTTTGTCATATGATGCAATCCATTTTCATCACATTTTTGAGTTACCATTCATCTTTGTTTTAGGCTTTGGACCAAAAAAGTGTAAATCTTAGTCAGATGGAAGATCCATTGATGGATCTTCCATTTATTGTATTATGTGACCGTTGTGACGCAATAACTACCAATATTATATCATTTGGCAATATATAGGGCAGCCCGACTCATAAGATTGGTTAAAAAGTATCTCAAATTTGATCTTCTAAGCTGGTATCAATACTTTTCATGCTTTCCTCTGCCCATTTGATACACTCAGAGCAGCAGAAGTATGACAGAGAGTCAGCGCAGTGCAAAACCATTACTCAATCGAAATGGGTCAATACATTCTACTGAAACCTGCTTATTTGGCTCTCACACTGCACAAAGATGTCGAGATGTCATATATGATATCATGAGTGTACAGGCTTTCCATACACTCACACTTGTTCACCGAAAACATTCAACAGCCTAAATGAGATGTAGCTGTCAGGTTTTCAGTGGAGGAAAGAGTGAGCAGATATGAGCATTAGCAAAGCGGCTAAAGCTGCTACAGTAGTGCAAATCAGCGTTTCCCAACCAGGGGTCCCCCTGGGGGTACGTGAGAGCTTAGCAGGGGGTACTTGGAATCATTTCCGATAAAAAATAAATAGTATTTTTGATTATTATGAACAAAGCTATTCTTAAAAAAATAACTGTAAAGACTGAGAACTTGAGAGAATTTAGCATCTTTTAAATTTGAGTTTTACTCGTTCACTTTCTAACTAATTAACAAAACCATCGTAGCAGGGGGTATGTGGAGTATAAATGAAAGGCCCACGGGGAACGCAAGCCAAACAAGGTTGGGAACCACTGGTGTAAATAAGCTACATTGGACAATACTGTGGAGATGGTAAAAAAAAAAAAAAGAAGAAGAAAGACATGAGTTCCCTATAGGGTTGGGTGATGTGTGGGTTGAGAAAAATGAATATCTCAATATTTGGGGGACTTTCTTGATAACAATATTAAAGCGGTATTTTTGCAAACCATCAAAAAATACAAAAATTTGCTGGTAAATATCTCAATTTAGATTACTGTGTCGTCAAAAAAGATTACGATCTCCACAAAAGCTCAGTTTTGATATTGTAAATTTGTATATCTTTCAAACAACAATTTGGATATTATCCAATAGACAATATATTTCTCACCTCTAGGTCCCTATATCAATGTGTCAAATGGTAACTCAAAAAGTGGAATATCATTTGTCTTGGGTTAAAATTTTAGTAACTCAACAGCACTATCTACAATTAATTTGAACATTTAAAAAAGACAAGCCACAGTGGCCAGTGAGACAAAAAATACATCAGCCATTCACAGCCAATCGCGAAACTCATCGTCGTTCTTTGCCACTTACTTTTTCGGCCATGATCATGGAAGACCCTCCGTGGATTCCCAGGATGGGGATGAGCGTCTGCGAGGAAATAAAATCCAAAATCTGAGCGACGGCCTCTTGATCCGTGCCGTCTCCGAACACCACGCCGTGGATCTTAGTCCCGGACATCAGGTCGCACATGTGGTTGATGATGCTTTTGGGGTCCGTCTCGTTCACCAGCAGAGTCACCACGTTGACGTCGATGGGCTCCTCTTTGCTCCACAGCGCCCGGATGTCCCGGTCGGAGATGTAGCGCGTGCGTCCCAGGATCACGGCAATGTTCAAGACGGGCACCTTTTCCGAGCCCGTTCGCTTCTGGGCCGCTGTGGGGTGGGCCACGATGAGGAGGAACACCAGGGCAGCCCAGCATAGTAAAAGGATCCGGCTGCAGTAGCTCCTTCTGCTCCTCCTCTTGGTTCTTTTGGCGCTGAGGGACATCCTTTCGAACCGCTTCATCCCCTGCGGAGGCGGGCAGAGCGATGGGATGAAAGACGGGGAGATGATATCGCATGAAAAGGGGGCAAAAGCGAGAAAGGTCAGGGGGCGGGGTGGGTTTGAAGTGTGGACGAGATGGTGGTGGGAAAAGAGGGAGGAGAAGACAGACAGGAGAGAGATAAATTGTTAATGCACAGAGCTTTTGGTACAAGCGTTTCAAAACCACATCTGATTTCCTTACAGCGGCTTTTCTCTGTGGAGTTATTAAGCACATAAAACCCGGTGTGGTGGGAGACGGCCTTGAGAGGAGCTGCAGAGGTGTGGCAGCGAAAAGAAGATGACTAACTAGGCTTCTGCATGGTCACGACTGTTAGGACGAAATGATTCAGGCACTGCCATTTGGATAAACAGGAAAGAGGAAAATAACCAACTCCTGTATTTGTTGAGTTTTATTTGAAGAGAACTGTGGAATAAAAAGCATGAATCCGTGGGAATTGAGTCATCACGGAGTAGGGTTTTAAAATGTTGACTGTATAAACAAACTTTGTTTCAACTACAACTAAAAAGGAAGCTTGTTTGATTAAGGTAAGATGTGGGAATTACTGGAATCAAAGAAATCTGCCGGACATGGGATTTTCGCATTTGGTCCTAGTCTTTCAGATATATCTGAACTTTCATCGGTCATAAATGTTGCCCTAATCAATATGTACCAGATTTTAGACTCCAGTAACCAAGAACTTGTGTATCATAATCCCTGAAATAAAACACATTCATAAAAAATAGCTTTTTGGGACCAAACAGGACCAAGTTTGAAGTACGGGTTATGATCTTGTAATGCCCTGAGAACTAATCCAACTCAAATTAATACTTAAAAAGCATTATGGGGTTTCTGACACCTGCCCTATTAACACTTTAAATAGAAATGATGCCTCTATTGGCCAACAGGCTTTTCAGAAACAGGGCATCCAAGCCAACATTTCAGTTAAAATGTGTTTGTCGAAGCGGAGTTTTGATGAATTTAACTAAAGAGACATGGAGACATTGTCCTTGAAAACCCCAGATCTCCTAAAACTATAATTCCCCTTTTGTCACATTTCAGGCAGATTAGACGGGGCAAGCTATTACACGTGGAGAAGTGCTGGGAAACTTTTTAACAAGATGCAAAAAAAAAATAAGTGAAATCCCCCAATCACAATGTCTTCAGTCAGCTTAGAGAGGTATTCTCATGTACCCACAGCCACGCAGAGCACAAAGCAGATCATTGGGTGTCCTGGAGGTAAGTTGGATGGGAGTTACATAAAGACTACAAAGAAACACAGTGCTATTAATAGCTAGGGATGCCAGATAGAGTTCTCCTGTGTTTTTTTAGAAGTGCCACGGTGCGATTTGGACGAGGGCGGGATGATTTTGGATGTATCGGATTGCTATTTTTCTGACAACACAGCAATTACAATTAGACTTGAGATTTACAGTAGGTTTAAACATCAACATGCAGGTCACAGTGCACATTTTAAACATACCAGGAGCCTTAACATTTGAGAGATGACAGAAATTTTGCATGCATTTCAGACATGTTTGCAGAGGTCCAATCCATCTGGTAGGGTTTTCGACATGGGGCACAATGGGAATTTGTGTGGGGGAGCCTCCTCACGTTGGAGAAGTCTATAAAAAATTAAAGTTTATAAAAGTCTAATGTCAATTAAATGGCTTTGAGGTGATGGAACTGGAGGAAAACCGGAGCAGAGGCTATGTTAAACTGGAAAACAAATCAATGGTTTGTCGGATTTTCGAAGCTCAAAGCTGGGACTGTGGGTAAACTGGGATATCTGGTCCTTCTACACGTACTGTATATCAAGATCTTAAAGAACTGCTCAACTGGTATAGCGTAGGGAGACCAACGCATAGGATGAAGGCTGAAATCATGTTTAAAAACAACTCCGCACCATTCATTTTAACAGAAGAGGCTGTGCAAGGATCACAGCCCACTAAAGGTGGTTTCTGCAACCCACTAGTTGGAAAACCACTGGTCTAAAACATGCATCTCGAGGGCTGAATAGGTTGCATTCACGTTACAGAACTCTATTTCAGTTGGAGGGCAATACAATTCTATGGGAGAGAATTTTACTAAAGAAAATTGACAACCGTTTCCCTGATCATTATTTGATAGTGGATTAACAAACCTTATTATTCTTATGGTAAAAGGTCTGCTGTCTTCACTTTTGGACACTTTTATAATTAGACCTTAGTCCATATACAGTATGTGACCGATAATGGATACCAGGGGCACACGTCTATTTTTAGGCATTTTGAGTTATGCACAGATTCTGAAAGTGTAGTCTACTTTCCAACGGTGTGTAACACATGGAAATCTGATAATATTTGGAGAAGTTGTGGCCATTTGAAGGCTGAAAGAGAAGACTCCAAACTTTGTGACAGTTTTTGTTTCGTGTGGATTGGCTCAGGAATTAGAGAACTTGGCAATAACCGAAGACTAGAAATCTGCATCTTGACAGTTAAGACAGCAGCCCTCCATCTCAATTTTAAACTATAGGCCCCTTCGACTGTTGAGATGTCACGTGATGATGACACAATTTCAAGACATTTTGTTGATAAATCCTGCTGCAAACAATACAACGGTTAACTAAGCATCACTCTACAGAGAATCCCTGACCTTCCTTCTCTTGCGTTTCCCCTTGTAAGACAGAGTGGCGCATGAAATAGTGTATGACAGCGTCTGAATCTGAAGGTGCGCGGTGTTGGGCATGTGCAGACTCACAAGAGCGTGAAACATATGGTCACATCATGTACCCATGTGCACCGGACGATTTATGCCTCCACAACAAGCCCCCGCCGTGTTTTTTTTTTTTTTTTTTGCATCAGCACCGAGCCCGTTGTTGCATGACTGATTCACAGACGCGCCAATCTATCATGCCTGAGAATACTCGGATCATGGGACACTTATCTCATGTCTGCCAATTAACGCAAGGGGTTTCATAATAGGGCTCAACGAGGATTTCGATTTTCCTGACACTGTAATTGCATCTAGGAGCATGGACGTTTGAGGGAAGATTGAAATGTGAACTGCTCGACTAATACTGGAATACATTCAGTTTGTAGAGGCCTAAGCTTCATGGTTATACAAGTCGGCCACGCAAGTTTTGCGCAAAACGAAAAAGAATTGTTTTTTTTTTCAAAATGAGTGATTTTCGTTTTTTTGCATATTCTGTTGGTTGACGATATAAAGAAGCCTCTCCATGTTTGAGATAGCAGTATTGGTATATTTTAAAGCGTGCATTTTGTGTTTGAAATCGCCTTGTTTTTGTAGATTCTCGTCTGCCATGGGGGCGTGTCATTGACCATACGGGTTTGACCGGTTCTTTTGTTTTCTTCCTTATTGCCCCCAACCTGCTCGAGCACCTCGTGGCTAATTAATGCAAAGGCCGTCTCACTCACTCAACAACAAACAACAAGCTTTTGCCAGAGGTTATGTACAACATACGGCTGGATTCTATAGCTGCGGAAAAAGAGTGGCAGGACATGCGAATTATTAGACATTTAGAGGCAAACAGACGCACAGGGCAAACTTCGGAGATGGTTACATCAACAAAGAAGACCCCGACAAAACGAAAGCGTGCCAGGACAACTTATTTCATCGGAGGCAACGAAATCTGCAGGAATACTCTCCTGTTTCTTATGTGGTGAGTTTACATAAACATTTAAGATCGTCGTTTTGTGTTCATTATAAGAACATGTTTAGACCCTCCCATACCAACCTATTGTTAGCTAGAGGACTCAGGACAGTCGTTGTAATTGTAATCATTAGCATCGATATCACTTGCCAAAACCCCACATTACTGTAAGCTTTTAGATGGTAGTGTAAGACCTAGCTGGTGCTAATGACTTATCCCACGCAGGGTTTCTGTTAGCTGGCTATAGCCCCTATTATTAGAAGAGTTCAATGTACGGCTGACTACGAAAGCTTCTCGACATGAGTAAGCAAATCAAAAGGTTCCAAATGAAAGGTTTATTATGGGAATGTGTACCTCCACATTGTCGTGTTGGCCAAGTGATCAGCAATGCGGCTCATCGGACCATGTTCAATTATTTCTGGGGGATAATAGTTTCCATGTATGGCTGACAACTGGAGATCTGATCATGCTCATTTCTAGTCCCAGGACCAGTGCTTAATTTGATCCGGCTTTTGGGGGAACGCATTCCGGGAAATCAGAATTTTGAGCTTTATTGGATCCGGGAAATAAAATACTCCCAACAACTTTTAAATATGCAATTATTTTGGGCTGTTCCCCCATAAAATCCACCCAGTACACAAGTGTTCCTGAAAATCTGGATTTACAAATGAAGCACTGCCCAGGACACATGGTTTGAATTGACTGATCAAGGACTAAGTAGTCAACAGCCTTAGAACTTAGCCCAGGGTGAGACAGTACAGAGGTAACAAGCCATATTAAGTATGAATGGGCCAAGTTTTCCTACCAAGAGAGGAGGGACTTAGAGGTTAACTCCTCCTTCTGGTTTACTCTCAAGAGACCCACGAGCGTGTTCAAGTGGTTATTAAGCTGATGACGATTTTTGGACTAAGATCGAAACGTCCTACACTTCAACTACAGAGTACAGATGAAGACTGAAGAATCTTTGCCTACGACTAAGTAGTATTTTCTCTCCAACTACTGCAGTCAGGCTGAAGGGAATTAAGGGACTACACCCCAAAATAAATAAAGGCTGTCCCACTCGCGCAATTCATACGATTGTCATATTAACCCACCCCAAACCGCTGGAAAATTAAGACTCTACATCGCTGCATAACACAGAACAATGATGCCGCTTTACTCCATAAAAGATTGTTGCTTTTCATTTTTTGAATCCTTTATTGCAACGTTTGGGTCACACCAAACTTCCATCAGGCTTGTCTACAAGATGAAAAAGAGTGACAGTGTGCTGGAGATTTTCTTTATTTTTCCAAGTTCTCTGGCCTGTAGGTGTGCACAGCTCCCTGTTTATCAACTATTTTCATATTTACCATAACATAGCAACTTTTTTGAAAGCCGTTGGTCAAAGTAGTGATGATGCAGGAAAATACGTACCTTAAACCTAAAAATACTGAGTGGTGTTTTGTTTAACATGTGTCAGTAATCCATCATATTTAGTCCGCCTCTCTTCTCGGGCACTCAAAACGCCAGCCCACGCTCCAATATACATCACACATGGTATAATTCATGAAGTTTCTCTGAATTTTAAAGTCCAAACACCTTCACTGAACTCATTCTGACCCAAATTCTCCTCTCTGTGCAGCAGTAGGAGTGGGTTGCGCACCCTCTGCTGGCATATAGTGAAACTGCATTTTAACCCATCACAACTTGGGTATTTTCTAGACACAAACATTATTTTAAGACGTACTACAAACATATCAAGGCGAAAGGGTTTTATTGGTAGTTGAAAATCCCTTGAATAAAGCATCACATTGGACCTTTAAGTGTTAGATAAACAGGATGAAGTCAGGGAGGCCTTGCGTAAGCCTCCAAAAACAGTAAGTGTGTCCTGAATTATTTTCTGTGGGCTACGATTTGTCATACCTAGTTATGCGGTTGTGAGACTCCGGCGGAAGAAGGCTCTATTGCCACGGCTGAATAAAACATGTGGGCTCACTGTGTCATACTGTGATTTTGAAAACAAGCACAGAACTGTGTACCCACCCCTTGCTCGCCCACCCCACCCCCATGTCCAACTAAGCATAAGCAGTCGTTGTGCAGCCCTATACTGATGAATCATCCCCACGCTAGACCCTTAAAAAGTTCTGTTGCTTTTGGATTGCAAAATGATATATGATAGGGCTGCACGATTTTGACAAAAAACCTAATTGCGATTTTTTTTTGGACTGAAATTGCGATTGTGAGTCAATTTTGTGAGTCAACATTATGTATTTATGTTGAATATTTTTAGTTTCAGTTTTGTCGAGGCATGAGACGATAGACATTTTGTCTCATGATTATCTTGGCCAAAATTATTGCAAAACTTCTTGAATACTGTGAATTCAGTTTCAATTCTGGGGCCATGGTTTGACGATTATCTCTAGAAGTTCTAAAACTAGTATAGTCAGCAAATGATACTTCTAAGAGGGTTTATGCCGGTAGCAGCAAGTCAAATTTAATGCTTTTTAATGCTATTTTAATAGGTTGCGTTCACGTTGTAGAATTCCATTTCAGGTGGAGGGCAGGG
>OMNZ01105910.1:0-29862 GCA_900303255.1 Lesueurigobius sanzi | reverse complement strand
ATCCTCTGGAAGGCTTTAACAGCTTGTAAAATGTCTAAAATGTTCATATTGCTCTCATATGTTATAAATGTCTATGGGGATACTGTAGATGTGAATTTTTTCAAGAAAATCATAGTGGGCCTGAGTAATTGAGGTTGAAAGACAGAAAATATGAATTCCGCCTAAAAAAACCCCCACACATTATGCAGGTCAGCAGCTTGTTTACATTGTAAAGAAGCAAATAAACATCATATATAGTAACTACATACTAATTATTGACTTTTTACCAACTGTTTATCTCTGTAAATAAATAAATAAATAATTGAAAAGTTATTGAGGTTTTGATTTAAAATAGTCTAGGCGGAATCCCATAGTAATAAATAGGGCACAATTTGGCACTTTTTGGCCAGAAAAATTCTAATTTGTCATTGAAAATTTTGGATCCTATTTATATATTTGATCATAAAATACAGTTTTTCCAAGAAAAAAAATACACTTTTTAAAAAATAGATTAAAATAAACAAGAATTGTCTCTAAAAGTGGCAAGTCCCCAAAAATGGGAACTCTAGGGCTTAAGAGGTTAAGGTAGAGACCCTAATATTTTTGCTAGGTATTTTGTTAAGTATTGAACCCTCGGCTTCTATTCCAACACAGTCATCATACCACACTGCACACACACACACACACTCTTAAAATCTATTACAACTGTTGATAGTTTGGTAAAATACAATGTGTTTTTTGTTAGGTTGGACTCTACCTTCAGACCCACAAGACAAAGGGTGTAGCAATAAATATGCACTCTCTTTCTCCTCCCAAATACTAATCTAAATTTCTAAAAAAAGATATATTCACAATTACACTTTGCCTACTGTTTGTTTATTGCCCAGGGCACTCTCCATTGTGTGAACATGTCAATGCCTTCCCCCCGATCCCTAAAGCCTGCATTAGAAATATGCTTTAGTTTACACAGGTCAGATAAATGTAGCTATAGGGCATCCTCTTAAGGGACTCTGTGTTGGAGTGTGCCCTGAACAGGACAGAACAAGCACACAGGGCACATAAGGACAGTCAATGCTAGAACCACTCCCAAAACAATACGTCTGACAGGAGGAAGTCCTATTTGACCCTAACACCGTTGAAATCTCTGGAATGAAATAACAGACGTCATGGATGTTCTTCGGTGTAAATGGGGAACAATGAGTTAAAAAAGAGAAACAGAACTGATACACTGCTCATGGGCAAATGAGATTTTCCTGTTCTTCAACTTTCAATATGGACATTTAGATTAGGCGTGTTGTGATCAGGAGAGAGTATCTGCAAAATAAAAATCAATACTAAAGAACCATCATGTTTGTTCATTTTTTAGGTATTTGTTTCAACAATAAAAAAAAATTCTGTACTAAAAATAAATGCCTGTATTTTATTCTATTTATTGGACAAAATGTTATACAGTGTTTGAGTGGAGACAGTGCAGGTGAAATCATTGATGTCTCATAAGGAATTTTGAGATTTTTGTCTAGTTTTGTCACTTAAAGTCTTAGTTGCAATGTCAAAGTTGGAAAAAAGAGCAAACTCACCCTTGAAAGTAGTTATTTTATGATGTTTTGCTGAGCCACGCGGTAAGCAGGGTCAGTATAGGGTTAAGCAGGTCACTACATCGTATTAGACCACCACCCAGTATAAGGTGTTGCCATACTGCTGCCATAATTTAACAGTATTTCTGTTCCATAGCTGCTGCAAATGTACGACTGACTGACTTGACCAAGAAAAAGGAATCTGGAACTGGATCTGATGGACTGGCCAAGCCAAAGTCTAGACTTGAACCCCATTAAACAGATCTTTAGTGAAATCAGACAATGATCAGACCAAAGTGTCACCCAATGCCTCTAGGAACAGCTACAAACTGAACTCAAAAACAAAAGAAACTTTGCAAAAGTGAACATAAAACAATGCCAGCAAGAAAAACAGGGCCAAAGGTGGAAAACAAAATACTGACATTTTAGGTTGTTATATGACAACAAGGACCATTTTGTTATTCCGATTTGAAGCAAGTTTTTGATATATTACTTATTTATTTATCTTTTCTTGTTTTCATGACAGGTCTAATACATTTGTTAAACATTGTATCACGTGATATTTAGTCTGGGAACCATCCATTAATTTGGGGTGTGGTTTGCGGTTGAGGTGTGGTTTGCGATTGTCCATAGCCGTTGGACGCTACGATGCATCTGCACGTAGCCCAAAGCCAATCATATCAAGTGTACTATGAGCCTCAGCTAATCCAGTCTGTCCATTAGTACGCCTCATCGTCTTGCTGTCCCTCCCCATTCTGTGATTGGTCCCCAAATCCCTGCGAAGATTTCAGCCTTGGTCTGCAGGCTTCTGAGCAGTTGAGTGCGAGCAGCATGGGTATTCCCAGGCTACAAACGTTCCTGTAAGTCGTGTCTTGTAAGTTTTTTTTCATATTTTCATATGTTTTATTCATATTTAAAATGTTTAATTTAATTTATTTACTAATTACTAGCTCATTCAAAAACTAAACAAGATATCCAAAACCTCCTCTATAAAGAAAATCTTTACAACTGATAATCATGTACAGCAAAAGTTTCAGATTGATATCACTGAATACACCCGCAGTGCGTCTGTGGATTCTTGGGGCCTTTCTGCATCACTGCAATGTATATGAATGAAGCATCAATAGACCCTCAATAGACCCTCCTCTGACTAACTTTGGGCATTTCAGCTTCAGCCTTGTGCATCTTATCAGCGCAGTGTCTTACAGTATGTTGTTGTAAGATAAACCCCCACTCAGAGAGACAAGTCTTTGTTTGGTAAAGTCCTTCTGCATCTCTTTGCTGTTGGCCGAACTCCACATTTCTAACAACGCCTTTGCTCTCTGGACACCATGTATCAACCAGTGTAAAAGTGCAATGTGTTTATTAACATGTCACTGAAAGACACATACCCAAGCAGAGTCGCATTCTGGGAGGACAATTGTGGTATTTTAAAATGTCAAGCATGGTAAGCCTAACCAGACCGAAGCTTACGGAGTTGAACACTTACAAGTGCTTTTACAGAGAGCAGCGGCATGAAATAAGACTTTATCACAGGCCACACACACAAGTAAATGTATGAATCATCCATTAATCTTTTTTACTTTACAGGTCATGTTAGTCACAACCTTAGAATTACAACTATCTGGTTTTGAATGTGAATCTCAACAGTGCAGAATACGGCTTCTAGCTATTGCCAAACTATTGATTGTTATTGCAATATAACCTGGCGTCACCAGCCTGACTCCATGTATGAGATACATTGGAAGACAGTCTGCGGTTGCGCCGTTGTTTGGTTCAAACTCGGGTAGAGCGCTACCAGACCAATCAGAGCGCGGGAGTTAGCGATGCGTCATTTTCAGCTAGTCAACAAACTAGAGATGGCGGCTGCAACGGAGCGATGTTTTAGCACGGCCTTCTCTTTTATTTTGAATGAGCTGAACTATTGCAACTCTTCCCACTGGGTTTACGGCACATGCGTGTTTCTCTGATTGGTTTACGATGGGTTTGTTAGTCCCGCCTCTACTCTCGAATTTGAAAGCGCCGCAATCGCAGACTGTCTTCCAATGTATCTCATACATGGAGGCAGGCTGGCTTGCCATTGCAATACTGAAGTGACTTACTATCCGGATTACGAGAAGCCAAGATATCACAAAATCACAACAGCTGAAATGTATGCATTTTTGTTATGCTACAGCCTATAACAAAATAGCATGATAACTTTAAAAGGATTAAAAGTTCCGATTTAGTCCCATTCAAGTCTTGTTTTTACAAAAATTTGTGAAAAAACTGTGCTTAGTTATGAGTTTGAGGTGCATTGTGGAGCTTTTTATGCTAATAACATAACAAAAACTTGATATCATTGTGTATTTGGCCTTTTAGTGACCCAGTGGCTGTATGGTGGTAAGCATGGCCCCTTTACTTTTCATCACAGCGGCCTTTATGATGCTCCAGGATCAATTGTTTTTAGGGTGACTGGTAGGTTTTCACTGCATTTGCCATGGACATTTCCTTTAGCAGAGAAAACCTACCAGGAACCCTAAAAAAATGATCCTGGTGCATAGAGGCCGTCATTATGGAAAGTAAAGGCGCCATGCTTATCACCCATACAGGCACCGGCCACTAATATCAAGTAGCCTGGCTAGCACCAGACTAAATATCACAAGTGAATATTTAGTCTGAGAACCACCCATTCATTTTCTCGTAGGAGAGGTGTGGTTTACGATTGTCCATAGCCGTTTATCGGGCGCTACGAATGTCTATCATATGCATCTGCACGTAGCCCAGAGCCAATCGTATCAATTGTACCCGATGACGTTTGAACCTCAGCTAATACAGTCTGTCTAATAGTACGTGTCATCGTCTAGCCATCCCTCCCTGTTCTGTGATTGGTCCCCAAATCCCTGCGAGGATTTGGGCCATGGTTTCCAGGCTGTCTAGCAGTTCGAAAAGATTCGCGCGCGAGCAGCATGGATATTCCCAGGCTAAATATCAAGGGTTTTTGCCGCATAAAAAGTTCCACAATGCACCTTTAATGAAGCAAACTGTGTTCAAAGGGTGTATTGTAATATTCAAGGAAGAAGTGGATCGATATTGCGGTTTTTCTCATTATTATGCAACAGAACAAAAACACAATCTCCTTCACATATGTTACTTACCAAATTAACTGTTACATGTTTTGATGGTTCTGAAAGTAAAGTCGTCTGTGGGAAATCCAAGAATTGATTGTGTCGCATTTAATAAGGCCTGTCCTTTCTGTGGCAGAAAGGACAGGCCTTCCTCCTGACATGAGATCGATCAGTCCCCTCATCAGCCTCTCAGCACTGCACATGTTTCTGGAGATGCTCTGGAAGCACGGGGGGTGAGGGGAGCGAGTTCAGCTTTCTAACAGCTCGGAGAAGGAAGCTGCTCCTCAGTCGGCTGGACCTGGCTCATAGACTCCACAGTCATACCCTGAGGTCAGTACACTGAAACGAACCATCAGCAAATCATTGCTTGTGAGAAAGTTTTATTGGGTCCCGCCTGCCCAGACTAGAAATTTGGCTAAAACTCCTACAGTGTGTAACAAGCTTTAGTGTCCTGAATGGAGATTTTGTCCCTCGTGGGCAGCTGTACAAGTAGATTTTTTCACTATGACAAACAGGGATTGACATGAACTTTTTGCTCACTGGCCACTGTTGTTAGGCATTTCTTAAAGTTACTCGTAGCCAATGAGAGATTTTGTGGCTGTGCTCAGTATATCGTATATCAGCAATATATCGTTACGGAGCACTTGAAAATACGTGTATCGTATCGAGGCACCTGTATCGTGATACGCAAATTATAAAAGAAAATGAATTAAATCTGCTTGTTTTACCCCATGGTTTATTCATAACACATCACAACACGCTCACTGACTACTGCAATTGCAAGTTTCAGTTGCTGATAATATTTAGCATAATAAAAACACTATTATTGTATCGGGTATGTATAGTACTGTGAAGTTGTTGGCAGCAGTGTAACATGTAATATTCAATGGTGGAAGAAATACTAAATTTTCTTACTTAAGAAAAAGTACAAATACAGGTGCAACAAATACCACTTCAGTAAAAGTACAAAACGATCCACTTCATATGTACTTAAAAAGTATTTTACTCACATTTTTAAAACATTTGAAAGAGTAAAATGTGCGATATTTTTTTTTATTAAGTATTGGCATTTTGTATCAAACCAGGTCTAAACTAGGACTAAACCAGATCTAAACCAGGACTAAAACAGGACTAAACAGGTATAAACTAGAACTAAACCAGTAAATCACTAAATCAGGACTAAAAGAGGTCAAACAGAAGTAAGCTTCAGCTGTTCGTCATAGAGGCCACTTTGAGAAGAGACGCTTAATACTTAATACTATTTACTGCAGTTCCAAAATGTAGTGGAGTGGAAAGTACAGATACTAAGATGTAGAGAAGTAAAAGTAAAAAGAATTCATTTTAACATTTACTTGAGTAAAGTAAAATAACCTTTGAACACCAGGTTGAACACCTAAAATATGGTTTGAATGTTATAGCAAAGATTGTTGTGTAGATTTTAGACATGGTCAGTTCAGTCGACTATATTTGAGAGTCTTTATTAAAACGGACAATTCCTGGATGACTGGGAGCCTTCAGACACAGAGTTTAAACAGACACCACTTCTATAAATGCATTTGAGTCTTTTTCCTGCATATGAACACCATTTTGAGGACATTTCATCATTCAAATGGTAGAATATTTAGTTTTGAATTCCTACTGTGGAAAGGTTCCTCATTATAGTGAAAGTGGAACTAATCGGGTTACTAGCCAAAAGGAAAATCAACCAGCATTTGGCTTGTTTGCTTGTGTTAATGTCAAGCCCCGATAACAACTGTATAAATGGTGGCTCTTGTTGTGTACTCGTCGCATGCCGCTCTCTCCTCCACAGTTCGCTCCACGCTGCTGTGAACAGGACGTCCGACAGTGAAGCATGATCAGTACTTAAACAATGTGTTATTGGAAATATCTGGGCGCACAGCCACTGAAGGTGCTCTGCCAAATGACTTGCCTCAAACACAACTGCACATGACTGAAGAGACTCAAACACACACACACAGACAAATGGTGGAATAATCTATAAATGAATGTAAAAGCCAATGGGACTGGGGGGGATTGTCATTCTGGGCAGAATCTAATTTTGGTTATTGGGGCATTTACTGCTATAAAATAAGTTTACTATAAAGTTCTTTCTCTAAATAAAGTAAACATTGATCATAACTTCATAGGTTTGTGATAGAATATAAGAATGCTTCATTGTCATTATACTCAGTACAAGAGCCAACCAACCTGTACGACTGAGAACCTACACAAACAAGAGCCAACCAAGTTTATTGCATATATTTCACACTAGGGCTGGGCGATATGGACACAAAATCTCTAAATTCTTTAGTTTAAATCACAATTTTGATTTTCTCACGATTCATGTGTTGTCTTTTATAGGAGACTAAAATCATCTGCTTCTTCTTGGGTTTAGACCTGGCATAGCAGTGGTTTAGTCTTGGTTAAGACCTGTTTTAGTAGTCCTTACAGAGTTTTGAAATGTTTCCCTCTTGGGTTAGACCTGGCTTAATACTGGTTCAGTCTGCGGTATTGTCCAGGTTTAAACCAAGTTTTCTCTTTGTTTATTTCTGATTAAGTCTTGGGTTTAGACCTGGTTTAGTCCAGGGTAATCATTGTTTCATTCAGTCTCTGCTTTAGTCCGGTTTACTTCTTGGTTTAGTTCTGGTTTAATCCAGATTCAGTCCGTAATATTTTAGACCTGGTTTAGACCTAGTTTTCTCCTGGTTTTGCTCATGTTGGGGGGAGGGCGAGTCTCAAGATCAAAATCATTTCAGATCCAATCAGAAAGGAGAATGAGCCCCACACTGAGGGTTACTGCTGGGCCCTATGGCGTAAACCTGTTTGTAAATGTTCTGACGTCACTCATTCAGTAGTGGTACAAAGGTAATCCAATTTTAATCCCACTCACGATGACTTGCTTCCGGATTGGCTTCTCCAACCACTATGACACACCAGACCTTTAACACACAGCCTGTATCACCCGCAGCGCTTCATCTCAGTCCCCTCATTAAAGACGGTGTGGAGGAGTTGATCTAATCTTAAAAAGACCTGATCCAGTCTCATGTAATGTAATGTGAGTCTGTTAATGTGCACTGATTGGGTTTCCAACAGCGACTTCTGACATTAGGGATGATGTCAGATGGAAGTAGGTGCAGGACAGACCACTTTTTTTCTTTTTTTCTGGTTTGAGCTCAATCTTAAACCTGCACGCACCGCTCCCTGATCTGCTGTTACCTCACTTCAGTTTCAGAATACATCAGTGACCTCTGACCTCAGCAGATAACAACCCCATCAGCTGAGTCTGTGAGAGGAGCTACAGTATGTTCACACAGTTAGTAAACAATAGAGAATAACAGCATCAGGGTGACCAGATGCAGTGCCAGTTTTGAGCCCTCTGTCCCATGTCCCCATGCATTCCTCAAAACCTTTCATTTGGGGTTTTAACGTTCTCTTAGTAAGGTAGGAGGTTTGCTTTACCTGCTTGACTAGTTTCGACTACTTCCTGTTGCAGAAGCATCACGTGATGGTGAAGTGACGCGTCAGAGGCTGCTTGCATGGATTTGCCAGTCAGCAGGGGAAGCTTGCGCCCCCTACTGACTGATGCCTTCTCCAGGACCGCGTCACAGGTGTGAGAAAGGGTGTACGCTCCGTTGTCCCGGTTCATTGGTGTTGGTGCATGTTTTCTGATCTCCCAGTCCATAATGTGGTTCTCCCTCTTACAGTGATATGGCTGATTTGAGGTTTTCCTGTAGTGTTTGTCCTTTTATTGCTCTTGTTTGTCTGTTGGCTGTCTCCTTTTCACACTCCTTCAGGTGCTCCTTCCGTATGTTGAATGGTCTCCCTGTCTCCTCCTCATATGTGTTATTACACGATCAGCATGGTATTTCGTAAATGACATCACATTTATGGTCCGGGTGTATGATGTCCTTAGGTCTGACTAATAGCTGTCTGAGTTTGGTGTGTGGTTTGACTGGTGTGTTTAAAAAACAAAAAAAAACAAACCCCATTTTGAAAACTGCCCAAACACCAAAGCTGAACGAAGTTTGTAACAAGAGAACTGGTACATTTGTTTAGGGAAGATTCAAATGTTTGCCAATATATCAGCCTGAAAATTGTGCCTGGATGTTCAAATTCAACTCAAATATGGAGATGGCTTTTCTTCCTTTGATATGCAGTTTTGAAATGGCTGCCTTATGACACAGGATACAAAATGAACTCCATATCTTCCTTCCGTACTTGACAAGAAGGAGATTTCTTGTACCTTCCACCTTTAATTTGTCCTAGTTTTACACCCAGGTTTCCCAGGGTTTGGCCAATGTGATCCACAAAGTAACACACTTTGCTTGAAAATGAATGTATTTGGGCCAATATCAATTACAAGGCGGAATCAAAAAAATCTAAAGTCTATCATGTCAGTGCTGATTGGTGCATGCCATAAGACATTAACAAACAGTATTACCATTCAGTTTGGGATACACAGTCAAGATCTCGCCCCTTAGCTGGCCCTGCAACAAAAGCCAAAATTATGCCAGCTTTTTAGTCGGAAAATCTGGTGACCCTAAGCATGTTTAACTTTGAAAATGTTAAGACTACTACATTATTCCAACTCTTTTGGAAACGGTAAAATACAGAAGTGAAGGTAAGAGTTGCACTTAACATCACAGCCTCACTGGTACAACATCCATGGTATTAAATCTAGATTCTCGCCCTGAGGAACAGACTGTGATCCATCTGCTAAAATGGTGGCAGGAGTTTGTGACCATGGGACGATCTCAGATATTTAACCCCCCTCCGCCCGTCCCACTCACAGTTACTGTAACCATGTGGCTCGTCCCGTCAGCTGCTGGGACAACATATGCTACTGAACTGGCAACAACTATAGAGTCTAGACATTCAAAATCAGGGCCAAACACCATGGATTCACATAAATATGATTGATTGTACCCTTGTAGGGGAATGTTTGACTTTGTATGTTACCATCCATGTATGTAATCCATCTTGGAAAACTAAAAGGTCTGGCCTCAGCTCCACAGGTGTTTTGGATCCATCACCTGGCATTATTGCTGTGAGTATAGGCAGGTATTACATAGATAGCTGACAACAACAAGTACTTTATTAATATTAATGAAGATTCTTTGCCTACGATGGACAACTCCTGTACGACTGAGAACCTGCACAAGCCAGATATTAGGATATTAGATATTATATCCCATGGAGGCTTCTGATTGGTAGTGCTTGACGTTCACCCATCAGAAGCCTCCATGGGATCTAATATCCTAATATCTGGCTTGCGTAGGTTCTCAGTCGTACAGGAGTTGTCCATCGTAGGCAAAAATTCTTCAGTCTTCATCTGTACTCTGTAGTTGAAGTATAGGACGTTTCGATCTTAGTCCAAAGATCGTGATGACGATCTTTTTTGCTCGAATTTTTGCCTACTAATATCTGGCGTTTGGCAGGTTAGGCTATACATCTTTGTAAAAAAGATCAGACAGAAACAGACCTGAGCTCCTGGACTCTGTGTGGTCCAACCTCACCAGTACTGTATGTTTGTGGAGGTAGGGGAAACCGGAGCACCCTGGAAACCCACACAGACATGGAAAAAACACACAGAAATTGGGATTGGAAGTGTTAACCTCTCTGTCTGGTCTGGCAACTAGACTTCAGCTGTCCTTTACTTAGCCTTATAGCTTAGCCTCTGTACAGGAGTGTCTTCACTGGTGTTTCATCTCAGCTATGTCAGGTATTGTCGTCATGCCAGGCCTGACAACTGCGTGAGTGCTTTTGGGAAATAGAGTTTGACGCACGAAATCCACTGTATTGTTTGATCTTTGATTGAAGTCCATTGATGTCACGGGTGTCTGGTATGTCATGAAAGCTGATAGCACCATAGCACTTCACACAGGCATTTAAAAACACTTGATCAGATTGTGCTTGGTGACAAATTGCGTACCGAAATTTACGTAGTCCCACATTCCACACATGTTTTTCTCTGGGGCCAAGAAAGTGAGTAAGACATTTCAGGGGTTATATAAAGGTGAAATAAATTTGAAGAAGAATGAACTAGAAATGTACAGGAAAAATGTTTAGCCTTAAATTACATTCTTAATAATTCTATTGAAAAAAATTTACTTTTACTTCTCTAGTAGCATTTTCTTTGCACTCTTCACATATAATCTTATTTTAGTTTTTGTTTACATTTTGTGTTGTGTGATTGTATGGGATTTGAATTCACACCACTCTTTTACCTGTGAGAGCACTTTCGAATGAGCTGTTGGACAAATGTACTTGCCTGTAATGCGGCGGGTCTGAGGTGATGGTTCAATATGTCCAAGGACAGACAAACATTGCTCAACGTCTGAGCAAACAGCAGCAGCCTGGTCTCGGCTGCACACTCCTGTTCACCAAGTCATGGTGCCACACATTTGGTATGGCTTTATAATGGGAGATTTGTAGTCCATATATATACAGTATAGGGTGACCAGATTTTTCACATGAAAAACGGCAACAAAAATGTGATTTTTTTTTTGTTTCTCCTTTTTTGTTGTTTTTTCTCAATTTTTTTCTTTTTTTTTAATTATTATTATTTATTTTTTTGCAGGTTTTTTGTAACCCCCCTTTGTTTTTCATCATTTTTCTAACATTTTTTCATAATTTTCTTCATCGTTTTTCCATTTTTCATCATTCTTTTCTATTTTTTCTTCTTTTTTTGTAATTTTTTAAAATAATTTTCTCACATTTTTATTGCTTTTTTCTCACACTTTTTCGTCATTTTCCACGTGTTTTCTTTTCTTTTTTCATTTTTCTTTCTGCATTTTTTCGTCAAATCTTTTGTCAGGATCAAAAGTCATAAAGTATCAAGTAAATATGCGACTTTGGACATGGCACTGGTGAAAAACTGGGACAACTGGGACAGAGATTGTGTAAAACTGGGACAAATGAATGTTTTTAGATAAACTTACAGGGACATGGGACAGAGGGTAAACTGGGACGTCTGGTCACCCCAAAACAGTATGTAGTAAATGGTTGAATATGAGAGTGTGAAAATGAAAAGGAGGAACACATTTTTTTTTGGCCACTAGATGGAGTCACGAGCAGAGCTACAGTGTAACTACCTCAACAAATGAAGAACAAAAATACATCAAACAAACAATATGTGCTGTTAGTCTGGAACTGGGAGAAACTGTGAAAATAGTCTCAAACCTGGTAGCCTCTTGCACCTGTGTTTTGTAATGTTTTGCATTTGCAGTTTGGAGTAAAAGCCATGGCGCATAATGGTCTTGAGTAAAGTAAACATCTCCTTATCTCTTGAAATGTGTATACAGTAAATACAGATGTGTCAAGTAGTTTTACTTTCCACAGCAATGATTTATTTGAATATTAAAATATATAATACTTTTATAATTATAGTATATATTTTATTTTTATTGCAAACCCCTAGCCTCCTCTTTTAAAGCTGGCTGTATCGGGTTATACCATAGAATGAGGGATTATAGGAACATGGTAATATTTCATTAATTGAATGTGGAAAATATAAATGTAAGGACTATGGAATCTTTATGAACTGCTTGCAACTGTTACTGTACTGGTACTGTTTTAGATCATATTGCGTATATTAGATGACCGTTGCAATACTAGGTTGTCTGTGTTGCATATACTGTACATGTGTTTCCACATATAACAGGAAACTGGTGCTGCTTTAATAATTCTTTGATATGTGCATCTCAAAATGTTGATGATTTGATGGTGTAGGATGAAAAATGAGAAAAGTTATATTCATGATGGTTGCTGGTGTTTTTCTATTTTGGCCCTCCATGAAAAAGAAGAAGGAAAAAAAAGCAGACAAAAGTTTGAGAACCCCTTTTGTTTTGCATTGTTTATTTGTGTTATTGTATTGTCTTGTCTTGTGGTGACAAAAAAATAGAAAAAAAATATATACACTATCCAAATACACTTTGGATTTGACAAAGTAAATCACACAGAAATTATGATAAAGAAGGACATTCTTAAATCCGATTATCATCCAATCAAACCTGTAACAAGGAAGCCATGAGCAAGTTTGCGTATGGTATTTAGAACTGGAAGTATTTCTAGTCGATACATTATATATTATTCACACATACTGAGATTGATATAAAGTTGGACTGCAAAGTTGCTCAAACTGATTGGCATTTGAAAGGTCAGAGAGAGACTGCAATTCCTTTCACTACTTCAGATTAATAGTCGATGAAAGGGAACCCAATTTCTTCTAATGAAAAGTTGCAGCTTTTAATTATGACTGTTTTGAGACAATAAAATCACTTGATGGGTTAGAAAGCGATTGATTTAGGAATTTGGTACATGATCCCATAGCACTTTATAGTATAGGCTTATTGATAACCACAGTTTCTGTTTAAGTTACTAAGTTTTGCTTGTGAGTGCGACAATGAGAGTTCCCACTTATTTACACTGTGTGATTTGGAATTTACATAATCACAGCTCTCTATTTTAATAGAACGAAGGACCTTTCTACACATGAAGTTTTTTCCAAATGCTGGAACTTTGTGGCGCTTATGGCTCAACAATGCCCCTCAAGATGAAAGTCAGTGCAGAACATTGAGTGGATTTAACCTGTGGTGCCCATATTTGACACTTGTCTCATGCAAACATTGATCATGACACCCCTTGACATTGAGGCCTATGTGAAGTCACTCACCCTAATAATATTTGCTACTTCACCATCTGATGGCATAGACTCTCTCTCTCTGGAGATTAGATCTCAGGTTAGGGAAGGGTTAAGGTGGCCACACACTAGAGGATTTTTAGCCAGATTTTTAGTCTTAGGAGGTGTGGCTCAATAAAAACTTTCTCTCATGGCATGATCTGTGGTGGGACTCCTCATGTGTGTCTATGTGTGTCCTCATGTCTGTCCTTAAGTGTGTGTTGTCTTTGCACAGATCTTTAGTCTCATAAGATTAAAAATCCTCTAGTGTGTGGCCATCTTTAGACTCTGGGAAGTGAGTGCAGCATGTACTGTCCCACACACAAGAAATGACGGGGGGAGAGAGAGAGAGAGAGAGAGAGAGAGAGAGAGAGAGAGAGAGAGAGAGAGAGAGAGAGAGAGAGAGCAGCTGAAAAAGTATCTGAGAGAACTGCAGCTGTCTTTATCGGTCATGTCTCACACTTAAACACATGCCCTGCTGACTTTCCAGATGATAAACACACTACTATTACTTCTTTCATAAAATAAGAATTGCATAACAAATGCAATTGCAACATCTGACTCTTTGATCAAGCTGAAGTTAATTGAGATTAACACAGCAGTGTTGAATACGTTTGATGTTGATATTAAAAGGGGTTTGCTGCACAATCTCCTTTTCAGAGCTTGAAAGCATGCTACAATGATATTCCCTCCTATTCCCTATGCATGTTTGAGTAATATTTTGCAAAGCACCTCCTGTTCCCTAAAGCTCCTCCAGGAATTTTCTTACCGTACTATCTCGGGCAAAGCTTATCCTTTCATTGCAAGTGCAAAAAACATCTGCCGAAGATACAGCAGCACCGCCACGTAGTTTCTTTTTTACCATGGCTACGACGCATAGTAGCAGGAGGAGGGGCTTACGGAGAGTGCCTTGTTGAATCAGGAAGTGCACCATGGGATTTTTTTTTGTCATGAAGCTGTTTTAGGTCAATATAGCATTTTTTAACCGACAAAGTGTAAGATAATGATCAAGATGTGTTAAAAAAACTTTAAAAAATACTCCCTATTTACAGGAGCTTATTAGCAAACACATATTCATTGTGTTGTGGTCACAGTCGAGCATTTGATTTCTCCACAGAGAGATCATTTAAAATATTGCTACAGGCGCGACATGAATCATGCTGGTTTTCTTATATAATTCGATTTTGACAAATAAATGATTCAGAGCATTCAGCGCCCTGTGAGTCAGCTGGGCAGCATGAGGCCTGACTGTGCGACTGTGTGTGAGAAAGTGTTTTACATCTCATTCAGTGAAGCATACGAGGCCCACTCCTCTATCACTGTCAGGAAGTAATGGACCAAAGTATCAGGGGCTGCGGACCTGGTGTTAAACGGCCTGAGGACTTTCATTCACACCAAAGAACAGATTTGAACATCTTTTCTGTGTATTTTCCCTCTTCCTGATTTCCACATTGGTATGTACGAATACTGCAGGTCCTCAAAGCTATTACAAAAGGAAACTGTAGATTTCAATCACAACAATATCAACTATAGTCAAGCAACATTTAATATTCATCACATAAATATTTACAGAAGTGAGATGACATTTACTGAACAGAGGTAGAAAATCACATATTTGCACGAAATGGCTCTAGACTAGTGACACTGTTGTCCACTTTCAGTACAAAATACAAAAGACCTGTTATACAATAAACATTTAAGAGAAAGCATTTGAAGTTAACTCTGCTAAATGGTCTATGTGTACAGACAAAAAGGTTTCTTATTTTTTATTCATCAACTGAATTTTGGACATCTTTGAAACAACGCACAGTCACCAAACATGCTTCATAGTATAAAGACATGACATTACAAATGTAACAATGGGCTGGGTAACATGATGTTTTTGCTCAGTGACATCAAATTGTACATATAAGGACATGCATGCATTGATTTGGTACCTCTTTACAAAGCAGAAACATATTGAAAACTGAATTCACTTAAGGTTACTATATGCCTTTCCTAAAAGCAGAGCCGTCTGCTGACCTGACTGGGACTCCACCCCCGTTATGTGCCTGCCTCAACCAACAGGTTTGTAAACGTACAGATGAACAATGTTTCCTATAAACTATTAAGTTTGTGAAGGCTCACAGGCGTCCAGGAGAACTTCATCATAGTGAGACGTGGATCATCAACTGGACTGGGTTGATTGAGTTGAGGGAACAGAAGGGTGTGGCAGTGCTGTCCCCTCCTCCTGGGAGGGGCCTGTGCTTTATAAGGACCTCTAACGTGTGTCTACCTGTAACACTTCTGTTGATAGAAGCAAAACATCCTCAACTCCGTCAACCCAGTCCAGTCGAAGATTCAAGCCTCACTACGGTATACACTATTAACGTAAAAGCACAAAGTAATGGCTTTTGTTAGTACTTATATTTTAACAATTGCTCCTTTATTGCTACATTTTGGGCAATGTTTCCTCTTGTCTTGGGCATTTATTGTTTTGCATTAATAACATGACACAGCTGTTGCATTTTCCAGAATAGTATAGGTAAGAAAAGACTTTATTGGCCTACACTGGAGAAATTCTCAAGCTGCTAGCATATTCACCAGTACAGAAGAGTCAATCAATACTGTTATCAGAAAACTCAAACAAAAGCAGAAGAATAACGATTTGTTATCAAACTCATTCATTGACCTCATGTCACATAACATCCCCTTTGACCCCCTGTGTTGTGACCTGCACTAAATCACCTCTCACTCTGATAATGGAGTCTGTGATAATGGTCACAATGATGTGTCTGAAGCTCATCAAGCCAAGCATTGGGGTGGAATTAAATACAACTGTCTGACACATGTGGCCGATCTCTGTAGATCATTTAACCATCTGGATTGTTGTGAAAAACACTTTAAATGTTTGGATTCTGCTGCATCTGGGTAACAGTCAGTATTAACATACCATAGCCTATGCATGTGTAATGACATCTGGGTATAATGAAATACTTCATCCCTTTCCATTGACAAACCTATCCACATCAGAAATGAAAATTAGGGAACATTGGTTTCAAACAACTATGGTTGTCTATGTTAATTCTGTATCATTTATACATATAAGATTGCTCAATTTCATTCTAGTATTCTGATGACAGCAGTATATCTGAGACAGTTTGGGATAAGACATCAAAGGTTTTTGGCCAATATCATCATTATCATTAGAGCCAATCAGAAGGCCTCAAAAGAGCAAAACTTCTAAATTATGGCAATTATGCTGTGAATAAAACAATACATTAGACTCCTTGCAAAGCTTTAAAAGTGGCCAAAAGGTGCATATAACAAAGTCATGTAAACAGTCAGTACTGTGAGAGCTAAATCAGGTACCCCAAAATATAACTGAATGTGGAAATGCAATATTCATTTGTAAAATACGAGGGGTGTATTCAGAAATCTACTTTGTATCTAAAGGTTTAATCCAACCCATTTGGCCCTTGTTCACATTTTAAAGACTCCAAGCAGAATGTCAAAAAATCCATTAACCTTTTCGCTAAATACGTAACTCCGTCATTTCACCATCTCTGTGACCTTTTGATGCAGATTCGTTTTCATTATGGATTCTGTAAACACTTTTGTCTATGCGATGGAGGCCAGACTTTCCTTGCAGCTCCCATTGGCTGAATGCGACGACAAAGAACCGGGCGCCGCCTCTACGTTCTGCTCAGGCATTGTCAAGGAACTGTCCCGCAGAGAGCTGTCCACGCTGCCCTCCCACCCTACATTCTGTCCGCCAAGTCCTTTAGCCTTGCTCTCGCTTGTCCTGCACTGCGGTTTGGGATACCTGTCCTTGCAGCATCCCCACGTCTTCTTGAATCGTATTTTTTCCGTCCAGTTTCGCAAGCAGAGTATCTCCTGGAAGGCGTACCTAAAATCGGGGCTGCGGCAGTAAATTAGCGGATTGAAAGCGGAGTTCGAGTATCCGAGCCAGTTCAAGAGCCGGAATAAAAGTTTGACGTCTCCAAGATCTATGAAAGTCAATAAAATGTTAAGAATGAAAAATGGCAGCCAGCAAAGCGTGAATGTCCCCATGATAATCCCAAGAGTTTTGACAGCTTTCTGCTCCTTCAGGCAGAACTTGAGCCGCCTCGTCGCCGAATGCTTCTCTGTTCGCGGCTTCCCGTTCTCGTTCTTTGACACGTTAAGCCTGTCGTCCGACGCGTTCCTCCTCAGTATTTCCGATGGGCTTTCTTGCAAGTACGCCGAGGAAATTTGCAAGTTGATCAAGTGCCGTTCCCGCCCTCTGATCTTCTCCAGCTGTTTCTGCGCCTCTTGGAAAACCCGCGAGTAGAGGAAGATCATCACGACCAGCGGCAGGTAGAAGGAGATGATGGAGGAGGAGACAGCGTACGCCGCGTTGGTGTTGAAATCGCAGCAGGACGCGTTCTTCAGGCACTCGGTGGCCTTGGCGTCGCTGGAGACCCACAGTTTGAGATGGATGGGCAGGAAGGAGATGAGAGAAGCTATAATCCACACAGCCAGGACGACGGCGAACGCGCGGCCCCTGAAGAGACAAGTGGAGGGAGGTTAGTGACGCATCTACACCCCACCGACCCCCTCAGAATTGCACAGTTTCTGAATTAACTTGGTTGCCGTGGTTTCCGTGTGCTTTCAGGAAAGTAATATACAGCACAAAAACTTACCTCACATCAAAGCTATTATGTGAGGTATGTTTTGGTTCTGTATATTGTATTCCTCTCCTTTAATGCCTTTCACATTCTTAGCAGCGCTTTAATGCAAAACTAAGCAGCTATAGCCTGGAGTTGTCCTACCTTCCTGGTTAATGCACACAAACCATGGCAACCAAGTTAATTCAGAAACTGGCATACAATATCACCTAGGACTGAAGATTGATAGTCGCTCAAAAATATTATTCCAGATGCCTCTGACTTGCTATTTTACATTTTAAAGGCCGGGTCAGGTTTTCCAAATGTCCAAGTGCCCTCTGCAGACAGCCACAGGAATGACATGTTACAAAACAATCTTTCACTTTCATCATTCTTGGCATGCTATGGCGCCGTGTTGTGATGTTCAGGGCGGTCAGGGTGATGGGCACAACGTGTTCAACAGGCTTTGTTCTTGCTTCCCAAAAGACGACAGCCAAAAATCAATACTCATCTTCCGAAAAGTGTCTCGGTCTCTCCACAAACACTGGCACACTGCACCCTTAGTTGGACATTGTTTTCTCTCCATTTGGATCGAGCAGCAGAGCCCGGTAAACAACAACAACAACAACACCTCAACCCAGATCGCACAAAGTCGCACCTGGATTTGCATGATATGGGTTGAGGTTAAGATGTGCTGGAGAAGGCTTTGTGCAGTAGCAGAAACCCCCAGAATTATAGTCAGGAGTATACCAAGCTGAGGGGGGGGCGTGTTTTCAGTTGATAGGCGTAACTGGAAACTCACCAGACTCAAGGAGAACTCCCCATTAAAAAAGGTCCCATGTGATCCCGGGATTTAATCCAGTGTCACCTTTGCAAAGCAGTTTATTAAACCAACAAAAAAGTAATTTGTTGAAGGCGCCCCTCTTCCACCTTTGATGGAGATGGAGCAGAAGCGCTGCACGGACAGAGCAGTCTCCATCACTAAAGACACTTCCCTCTTCTGCCATCAGGAAGGAGATATAGGAGCATCAGATCGACATCTAGCAGATTGTCTCTTGTGGCTGTGATAAACTTGATAAACGGATACTGGTGTGATCAGATATCGGAGTGGGCCTGATTTTTTAGGATGCCCCACCAGACTTTCCTTGCAGCTTCCATTGGCTGAATTTGAAGACAGTGAAGCTCGAAATGCAGGTAAATAGGTATTTGTGGGTATCTATATCATTTTACTACTTGCACTGTGATGATGGGGAGAAACCTTTTTCTTTTTAGCATGTGTATTGGTTGAGGGAACCATGCAAAATGACAATAAAGTTCTCTTTTGTTTGTTTATTTTTTTGTTTTCAAATCAGCAGCATAGCTATATGTTCTTAATATAGTTTACACAATGCAACAACATTACATTACATTAGTAGTAAATTTACAATATGACTTGAAAAAGGGGATGGAGGAACCTTTACGCTTATTTTCTGTTCTATGTTCAAGTAACTGGGTTAATTGAGATATGCTGCATAAGTCTTCTTCTGTGTCGTGATTGAACTGAGGTAAACATACGCCCCTCGGTGGAAATGAGATGGAAATGACTGAATAGGACACTTCCTGTTGGCGCTGGACTGTGTTCATGATGTTTACGTAGTTGGTGCTGCAGTACAAATACTCAAACTCCCACCAGGAAATATCTCTACACATTTACACAAAACTTTGACGATAGAGTCCCTAAATAAATGGTTTTGCCTTAAACAACACATGTTCTGTTCTCAATGTAAAATAACAGGTAATTTATCTGTTGAGTGAATGAAATCATAATCTTTAAGCTTGAAGTTGCTCCCAGAAACAGCAAACCTGTATGTCTTATCCCCACTCTGTGAGCGTGCTGTGTTTAGCTTTATCAGTAACAGACCAGATACAGTGTGTTTCAACTACCTCAGTTGAACTTGAACTCCCTGAAACCTGCAGAGTCATTGCTATATATATACAGTTGTGCTCAAACGTACGCATACCCTGGCAGAATGTCAGTATGTAAACTTACGGATTTCATAGAATCTGAAGGATAACACAAAAACCTTTATTTCACTCGTGGTTTGTGGTTGCGTGAAGCCATTTATTGTCAAAAAACCTGTTTGTTTACAGTTTTTTACTAGAAAGTAGCCAAATGTCCCTGATCAAAAGTTTACATATTGTGCATCTTGAAACAAACGTTTTTTTTTTGTCAGAGTCCTGTATTTTAGCTGAAGTCAGTTTTTCGTTGCTCCTTAACAATTTTTCTGCCAGTTGTTGAAGGTCATGTAAACGTTAGATCAGGGACATTGAGAACTTTCTGTTTCATTATGATTTCAAAACTCAGTTCTTTGGCAGTAAATGGATTTGCACAACCACTAACCATGAGTGGGAAAAAGAGTTTGTGTTATCATTCATATTCTATGAAAAATGGCCAAAAGATCAAAAGGGTATGCAAACTTTTGGCCACAGCTGTACATTCATACACAGCAATGTACAAATGCGGCACACAACTAAAAGACTACCGTGTCCAAACAATTAGCTTTTTTACAGTTAATTTAAAAATGATCACAAGGAAGACATAATAAATCTCCACTTGTTGAATTCTTTTGTTGTAGATTCAATTTTGGTCCTCAGAATTTATAGGACAGAACTTTATTGGACAGACAGTGTGGAAGCAAAGAGATAACTTCAAAAACTGGCAGCCACAGTGCCCTGCATATAAAGCCACAACCCTTGAGTTATCTGAATATTTGGTGATTATTTACAATACTTTGGCAAGTTCAATGTTTTTATATAAGTTAATATCAGTTATTTTACAAATCTCCAAATTGATTCTGGGCTTTAATGAAAAGAACGAAGGCCTGTTTGTTTTCCGCCAAAGTAATGTGGTTTTGGAAAGTGTTTAATAGCAACATTTACCACAACTACATAGGTGGATTGAAGAAAATAAGTGAGTTTAAGCTAATTTGCTGGCTGTTGGCTGACGTGAGTGTGTTCTCACCCTTTTTTAAAGGTTAGCACATTTCAAAGTCAGACTTAACTAGACGGAGGCAAACAGTTTTGGATGAGCTGAAAGGTTCCCAGCTTTTGGCACCGAACACAGTGAATGAAGTCATGACAGGTGATTTTAACCATTACACAAACATTTCCCATCGCCTTTTCTCAACAGGAAAAAAAGAGAGAAAAAAAAAGCAAGATTTTACACGCTGCTTCCACCTCTGGTTTCAAAACAAAAAAAATCAAGTATTTAAACTACTAATTCTAATGAAATTGCACTCCTGACTGGAGCCTTTGTGTCCACAGATAAAGCCCTCTCTATCGCCCTGGGACAGTGGTCATACCTGGTGAGCAGTGAGGGGTATCTGAGCGGGGAGATGATGGCCAGGTAGCGGTCCAGGGCGATCACACACAGGGTCTCGATGCTCGCCGTCACGCACAGGACGTCGGTGGCCGTCCAGAATTCACACATGAAGTTTCCGAACTGCCACGCCCCCAAGAGGATGTAGGTGGAGCCGAAGGGGACCACGGCGACGCCCATGATGAGGTCCGCCACGGCCAGCGAGGCGATGAACATGTTCGTGATGGTCTGCAGACGCCGGAAACGCAGGATAGCCGTGATCACGAGAATGTTGCCTGGGAAACCGAGAGCGGAGAGTGAGCAGCTTCCTCAGAGGTGGGTGGTAAACAATTAGATTTAATCAAGAAATAACTGTAGTGAAATGGTTTTATCACACAGCTTCTGATTCCCAACTTTCCTGACACATTCATAAAATCCTAATTCTTCACAGGGATGAGTTTACAAGCACATTTCAGAACTTTCAGGCTCACTGTCACAGTAATGCCAACCAGACTAGCCTGCAAGCTCATAATCAGTAAAATGCTCAATAATGGACAGTCCTTTTCATAAACCACTGCATATTAAATATACTGAAGTAGGACAAAAACTAATTATATTCACCACTAGAAAGAAATCAGAACCTTTAAAGGTAGCCTACACCATGTAACATTTTGAATTGTACCGTTGCCAATACAAAACATGCTCCCGATGACCAGCTAGTCACAGAAAATGCTTTTTGCTGTGTGTGATTAAAGAATGGAATTGGATGAGGACCTAACTTTGCACTTTTCAAGCCTGATTACCAAGTTTCTCAAAGCGCTACACTGTAGACATTATTCATTCACTCCATACTCAGTGGTGACGGAAGCGAGGCTATTTTCACAAAAAAAAGAAAAAAGAAAGTTTTATTTGGGTCACTACTTTTGAGTTGTTAGAGGTATTTGGTGAATGGAACCTGGTTATCTTACAATGATTGATCAGTGTTTCCCACAAATGTCTGAGATGAGTAAAAATGACACTTAATTATATAAATCTATGGTATAGAAAATATATTACTAATGCATAGGCTTTAATGACGGTTGGAAGATTATATTTGTAGGATATGCTCTTGGTGGTTTGAAAAGGAAGGCACTAACTACAACTGAACTGAACCTAAGCATGAGGACACAAGCACAAGTTTCACTGTGTACATATGTAGACATGCTATTTCTCATTTGAAAGCTAAGACCTCTAGAATCCAGTCACTTACCAGATCTGAAACATTTAAGCTGCGTTTATTTGATAAAATCTCTTGGCAGATTAGCCTTGACTGCAGTGAGTGTTGAAAAAGCCTAGGTAATATATTTGGGCAATGTGCTCGTCCAGGTGGGTCAGGCAAAGGTTATGTTCACTTAACTACAGGCTGTCTCTGTTCACACAACTCAAAATGAAACGAAAACAGCCTTTAAAATGTTTTTCCTTGAAGAAGAGTCTACTTTCTTTGAAGGCTAATGACCTGCTTTGTGCAATTGTTATTGACTTGGAAAGCCTCCAGGCCGGAGTTAGTCAAAGGCCAAGGCTGTTTATGCCTTAATCAAACTGAATGGTCAATAGTCAGTCACATAATGTTGATTCCTGGGTTTGATGGGGAGAAATCTTTTTGTTTGTTTGTTTGTTTTTTCAATTTTCAGGTTTTGGGTAACTTTGCTCTCTTAACATAGAAACTGAAACAAACAAATCATCTAATCTTGACAATAAGTAATGAAAGTATTACACTAATTCAATGTTTCTCTATAAAATTAAATGGGAAATTGTAACTTCAAAGTACATTTTTTCTCACATTGCGGTGACAACATCTCCACTTTAGTAGCTCTTACTGACTCCAAACTTTCCAGTCTTGTACTTAACAATATTTAGAAGGTTTGCTCAGAGGCATTTTTCAATATTTAATTTCTAGCCTTTTATTTATTGAGTTTGAACTTTGAAAAACAAGGCAGAATTACATTTTTTACAGATGTATTGACGAGCTAACTTATTCAAAAAATAAACCCCTCAGAACAAATCTTTGTAACTAATATACCAACAAAATAAAACATGAATTTAAACCTAGAAAATATAAGCCATTTTGGACATTTTTATTCATAAAGTGTCTTATTTTTTTTTTATTTCATTTCATTCTTTTTTTTTTTTTTTCAATCATGTTATTTTCTTTTTTTTTTATCACACGGTTTTGTTATTTCACATTTACTGTTTAAGTCCAATCACATAATTGAAAAGGAGCACAGAGAAGATACATCTTAGTGGGTGTCCCTTTCTCTAAAACACAAACAAAAAAATACACAAAATTACAAGATGGTCTGCAATTTACAAAACTTCAAAAAAAATGCAACATTTAAGTACCAAAGAAGCCAAAGAAGGTTTTTTTTTTTTTTTTTTTACATATATTGTTGGATTACATATTATTCACATATGATTTGATTGTTATGAACTTGAAATGACTTGCACAGTGGAGGAGTTCTTTAAGGTAGAGTCTAAGGCCTTCCACAGTTTTGTATGAAAACATAAAATGACACTGATCAATCAAACTGACATCGCTCTATTCCCCTGCAGTGTCTCGCCTTCAAGTGAAAGAAATAACGGCCTTATATGTCCTCCTCCAACTCACCCAACACGATGGCCACCACCAGCACGGCCATAGCCACTCCCAGCAGCACCAGTTCTGCATCGCTGTACTCCGGCTCCCCCTGGACGGAGGAGGTGTTCAGCAGGGACAGATTATAGCCCCCCGCGTCCAGATTCATGGTCCGCTGTAAAAAAAAAAACGCAACATAATGCATCAGAGATGAGAAAATTCCTGTTTTTAAGCCCTAACTTTTATGTCAGGAATGTGGGGATGCTTTGCGAGTGCAGATTAACTTGACAAGACAGACTAAATGTTTAGCCGTGGTCTTGGACAGGCTCATATTTTGTCTTCACTCCCTCCGAGCCGACCCGCGGTTCAGGGAGGGCAGTAAATCAGGGCTCCTTGTGTTATTTTAAATCGGACACAAATCTGTGAAGGATGAGATAAATGCAGGTGTTAAGTGCAACCTCTCGCTGCAAGAGACAGATGCTTCAATAGACTACACACAAGAGCTCATGTGTCTTTAATATTTGAAGTATTTCTATTCTGAAAACTGCATGAGTTAGAACAGAAGAGCCCAAGAATCAATCATAACTCTTAAACATATAGGGTACAATAGGGGTTTGCAAGACAATTTCAAATCCTTTTCAAACATTTTAACATTGTATTTAGAATATTTTTGATTTAACTTTTTTGTGACACTAGGCCAAATAACAAAATAAAGTGTTAAAATAAACCTACAACGATAACAAGCACTGATTTCATGTTACAGTGGAGGGTCAAGGGACCAGATGGGATCTGTCTGTGTCATGTTCCAACATGGCCAACCAAGGCCAAGAGCCCCCATAATTATGTAAACAATCCCGACCCCAACTGTAAGAAAACATTTTGTTTTGTTATTGACAGTTTATGAAATAAATAAACTAATAAAAAGACTGGACATCAGACATAACAGTAAAAGATACAAAAATACATCAGACAGAATGTTACAAAAACAAGTACTAACGACAAAATACAGTACGTTAGAAAGAAAAAGAAAGAAAGGAACACAAGACATCACGAAGAAGAAGGAGGAGAAGAAGATACAAGAAGAAGAAGCAGTTAATGCTGCGTTCCAGTTGTCCTTGGAGGTCGGAACTCCGAGCTGGGAGTGACGTTTCCTCCGAGTTACTGTGTTCCAGTTGTCAGTTTTAATGAGATAGTGACACAAATACATAATTTAAAATACAAAGTTGGCAAAAGTCAGCTGTTTATGCCCCTAACTAACTTATTTTATAAACCCGAACAGTGTGGTTGTATTTATGTTTTCATAAATCATGTTTCAAGTCATTTACAGAGCGCAGATAGCTCTTGTTGTCATTAGCCCCTGGTGCGTTAGCAACATTAGAAATTTAGCAAAATTATAGCAGTTGGCTGTTTTTATTTATGTCTAACACTGGGTTAGACATAAATAACTAACTCGGGCTGGAGAGATCCAACCCGAGTTTCCCAGTCGGAATTACAAGGTTGGTGCGCGTTCCTGTTGAAATCTCCTGGTCGACGCTCGGAAATTCCGACTTCCGAGGACAACTGGAACGCAGCATTATTTACAGGTATATAGGACAGCAAGGGACCACCCACCAGTGTCTAGGTGCACTGGTGTACAACAAATGTCTTTTCCGTAACAAATGTCCAAACTGTAGATGAGGCAAAAGTATGCAAACAAGCCCCAACTGTAAGAAAACTATTTAATAATAGATAAGATCAAGCAAAAACATTGAAAATGTAGTTTAGTAATTGTTTTGTTTGATCTTAATTCACAATTCTATGCTATTTTAAATAAGCATTATAATTAAAGACTATCAATGTTTTTCATTCATTTTTAAATATCGGGACCCCTCAGACACAGGACAGCTCAGTGCTCATGATGCCGACCCCACTTTGGGAACTACTGACTGAGGGGGCACCAATCCAATGTCCAATCTTGCCTTTGAAGTCAAATGAGCTAAAGCCGGCGCTGAGCAGCAGTGGTTTTAGAAGCCTTGCCAAATCGCCAGGAGTAAAAATACTAGTGGTAGCACTGGTTTGTTTTGACAGTAGCTACAATGGTATGGTACTAGAAGTTGTTGAAGTACTATGAAAGTGTTTGAATTGTTTGAAAAGGTCCCTGAATTGTTTACCTGATTAGGACTGGGAATCATTCACTTTTGTTTTCAAGAACCAGAACTTACAGTACACATGCCTATTCCCAGTTCCAAGAGTGAGCATTTATAATGGTGAATGATTTGGATTCATACAATGCAAGTGTCAACAGCCTTAGAACTAAGCCCAGGGTGAGACAATAGAGAGGTAATGAGCACTAATAATTAGGGCTGGGCGAATTCGCCCAGCCCTAATCTCCCGATTTTTTTTATTTTTATTTGAGTTTCGATTCGATTTTCGATTTGTTTTTTTAAAGCACTTAAAATGACACATTGCACTTTTGACCTGGGGGAGTCCAGTTCTTACCTACACAGACAATACAATAATGTTATTTGTGTTGGGACACTATCATTCTATAGCCATACTTCATCAGGAAACGGCAAGCGTCACGAAAATATATACAGTATTTTTCTATGTAATTGACAGCATTTTACATTCTATTTAGTGTCTGTGTGTGAGATCACTTTAGTATTTGTCTAATCTTTTATAACCAGGTTATTCACCCACACAGTTATCACACAGTCTGGAGTTGCTGATAAAGTACTTCTGGGTAACAGATGTGAACTCAAAAGCGTCCTCTCTGTTTCAAATGATACAACTACACACAGTACGAAGACTGGGCTCATCTGTGGCCTGACTTATTGACCTGTAACTCAGCGGCAGTCGCTTAAGTTTCACTGTTAGCGGTTGCTGTGACACATGTGGCACCGGCTCATAACACACCAGACAGTTTCCAGGACGAGACGAGCCAAAGCCAAAACAATCTGCAAGTTAAACAGTGGAACACACGAGAACAAACACACATTTACCGGAGACATTTAACACGGCAGGACAAACATTTTTAATTTTAGGTTTGGGCCAGTTTGCTTTCTTAACATATGAACCCTCACCTGGAAACAAATAAATGACCAAATCGTTACAAGGAGAATGATTATTGCAATGATTCAACGTTTCTCCATAGAACTGTATATGACCATGTTCTCAAAATACTCTGATCTCTCATTGTGGCGACATCTCCACTTTAGTACCTATCTATCTACAGATTCCAAACTTTCCAGTCTTGAACAATATTTTGACGGTTTGATCAGAGGGATTGTTCAGTATTTAATTGCTTGCCTGATTTATTGAGTTTTGAACATCCAAAAACAGAGAAAATTGGATTTAATTATTTTTGGTATGTTTGAATTTATATTTTTTATATAAGAACACAAAATGAGAACTTGCAACAATGCATGATGGGAATTTTTGCCACCATTTATCAGGACCACAAAACAATGAAAACACAGCCCATTTTCAATATTAATCCCTGGTAGATGGTGTGTTCTAACATGGCAGTCAACTACACAACAGGCCAGAACTATCCGGAAGTTATTTGTCCATCTAACTTCCCTTAGTTCTACAGTTAGCAGTTTGTTGTTTGGACCGGTAAGATGGCGCCTCAACCACATACACATCAACACAGTCTGCTGGCCACGCCCCCTTACGTGACATCACATTCCAAAGCTCTGTAAGGTGTTTGTCACTGCTGCCATAATTTAACAGTATTCCTGTTTTACCAAAATATCTTTTTATGTTTCTATAATGGTTAAGAACAAAGGAATCTGCAGCTGCATCTGGCCAAGTCAAAGTCCAGACTTGAACCCCATTGAACAGATGTGGGATTTAGTGAAATCAAAAATTGATTAGACCAAAGTCTCATCCAAAGCAAGTCTCTGAACAGCTACAAACTATTTGGAACTCGGTAACAAAAGAGACTTTGAAAAACTACGTAAAAACAATGCTACCAAGAATGCAGCTGTATAAATATTGACATTTTAGGATATTATTTGCCAATTTTTATTGGCAAATAATTTAGTGCAAATAACTATTTTATTCTTCCAATTGGTTATTTTCTTAATGAATAACAATGAAATTGTTCATTTGAAACAAGTTTTTGATATATTACTAAGTTATTTATGTTTTCATGACAGGTGGTCTAATAAATGTGTTAAGCACTGTATATACTGTATATTTATTCTTTCCCTACTCACCTGCAGTGCCTCATCTTAAGTGCTCTGTCACTGCAGCTGTAGCAGTGGATCAAACGTTAAATCTGCTATTTTTCTACATTTTCCACATTTATATCAAAAGGTAAACAGCTCGAAAGAACTGGTCACTTTTTAGAAATATCTATTGGCTGAACTTTGGATAACATTGGAGCCCACAGTCCTGATTTCTGTTAGTATTGCTGCTTGTTGTCAAACTTAATAGTGGATGAGCTGACCCCACACACCAACATCCCGATTCTGAGGAAAGGAGCAGAGTTCAGCCAAAACATGTGATACAAAAATACAGGTCTATCAATAAGAAATTCTATTTATTAAGCTATCACATTTTGGCACGAGTATGAAAAAGATAAATGTAATATTCTCACAATTTTTACAGTCTACCAATAGGTTGCATTCATGTTACAGAATTGTATTTCAGTTTGAGGGAAGGTGCCAATACAACTCTATGGAAGAGAAACTGTTTATGAAAGTCCATTCTACTGGCCAGCATTATGCACATTTTTGAATAATGTCACCACTTTTGGACACCTTTATGAGAAACTATGAAAAGATTAAACAAGATATACAAAATCCCCTCTGAACAAATCTTTGTAACTATATCAACAAATCCAAACCATGGATTTTGTTGATGAAAATGTAGGCAATTCCGGCTATTTTTACACATTGCATCTCGCCTCAACTGCCTTTTGAGAATTTCCTACATCTTACTTCAAAAAAGTCTTGTTGTACCTACAGTTGTGCTCAAAAATGTACATACCCTTTTAATCTTTTGGCCATATCATACAATATGAATGATAACACAAACATCTTTTTTCCACTCATGGTTAGTGGTTGTGTGACGCTAATTTATTTAAAGAACTGAGTTTACTCTTTTGAAATCATAATGAAACAGAAACGACTCAAATGTCCCTGATCTAACGTTTACATGACCTTCAACAACTTGTTCAGGAGCAAAGAAAAACTCACTTCAGCTGAAATACAGGACTTTCTGAAAAAAATGTATGTTTGTTTCAAGATGCACAATATGTAAACTTTTGATCTGGGACATTTGGCTGGTTTCTACTAATGGTGTGATTTTAGCTGGCCACTTTTTGGTCTGACAGGTTTGTGCTCTCGTACACATAACGTAGTTGGGTTTCTCGGCACGTTGGCCGCCGTTCAGTGCAGTCGGTGCACGTCCTGAGCGCGCGGTGAAGAGCGGCATTGATTCACCTGCGTTTAGGCCGTTTTTCCTGTGCTCAAAGCCTCTCACTGTTCACTTCTGGGACCTGGTTCAACCCCCTGTCCAGAAAGATCGCGAAAGGAGCGGCACTCTCTGACAGGTGCTACAGCAAAAAGCACTGCGCAGTTTGAAGTGAGGCTTTGGAAAAATAAAATGAAAAACTGTGAAAAATGATGAACTGTGCCGGTTTGGGGGTCATTTGTGTTTGCAGGTTTCAAAATGAAGACTGCTAAATACTGAAGTGCAGCAATTGCGCATCTTTTACTCACGCGCTATTTCCTCATTTGCATATCAGATCAGGTAGGGCTGCGCGATATGGCCAAAAAATCTTATCACGATTTTCTTTAGTTTGAATCACAATTTCGATTTTATCAAGATTCATGTGTAAATTTTCTAGCAAAAGGCGACTAAAGCCAGTTTAGGCCTGTTTTAGTCCTAGTTTCAATTTTTACATGCTTCCCTCTTGGTTTAGTCCTGGTTTAGATCTGATTTAGACCCAGTTTT
>OMNZ01105907.1:0-17522 GCA_900303255.1 Lesueurigobius sanzi | reverse complement strand
CGTGTGTGTCAGCGTTTAACGCAGGAACTGTGATTGGTTGAGCCATGCGCTCCACCAGTAAACAGACAACAAACACCTTCAATCTCCTACTTCCAAGTGGTTTCCCATCAATATATTGCTCTCCTGTTTTAGTGCTTTTTGTGTTGTGACTTTCTATGTTAAAAATATAAATAAATATAAAATACTTTGCAACGTGAACGCAGGGGAGAAACGCGGAAGTTCAAACGACTGGAGCTGGCGTCTTGAGAGCAGCAAGACGGTGGGCGTGGCCGGACGCGGGAGTATAATCTGGCCTTCAGCCTCCGCCAGAGCGATGCCTCCTTCCACTCACTTCCGGCAACAGAACAACGACACGCTACGCATAAAGTGAACGGAATAATTTGCAGTGGCGGACTTTGTAGATGAGGGAGACTGGTTTGTAGCAGATCCAGAGCCAACTTGGAAGAGATTTGTGGCTTATAACTTCTCCGAAATTTGGCGCCATGAGACTAGACAGTAGAGCCAAAATGCCAGCAACGTCTTTGGTCCCCTTACGGGAATGAAGGCACGCACAAAGACCAGACAGCCACGCATCGGCTCATCTAAGCCCAGGTTAGAACATATGTATCCATGTAAAAGCGCTGGACTATTCCTTTAACAATTTTTTGTGCAGTGTAACCTTGAGTTTTTATACCTCTTCAGAAAACACAGCTCCCACTGAAAATGGTCCTACTCCCCACTTTTGGGTCCCGACCATTATCAGTTGGTTGTGGGCTTTAGCCAAATATGAATGTTGATAAAATGTTTTGACAATTTTGAATAGTCAAAGCTTGAATCAACAGAGCTCTGTGAGAAAACACTGAATTATAGCAGGACCAAACTGCATACAATGGTTCTTAAAAGTTGTAATGAATATTTTTACCCAGATTGCTCCTTGTCAAAGTGAGTCTTGAAGCGACACTGCACTAAACCATTTCAACACAGCATTTCTATTCATTTCAAATCACAAGCAGCTAACTGTGTCAAAACAAGACTTAAAAATAAACCCAATCCAATTTACTGTTACTGACTGATACTATTACTGCCAATACCATTAATAGATTTAGATTAAGGTCTTAAGGTTACGATGAGGTTAAGGTGAAGGTGAACTTTAATGTCCCTGTAGGTACCATTACTACTGCAAGAACAAGGAAGCAGTAACGCACACCAAAAAAATCTCTTACTAGAGGTGCAGATGAAGAGGTCAGACTCCAAAATTCAAAAACAACATCGCACACTCATATTGCACATGTCAAAATTTATTGAAGATAATGTTTCGGCCCTTCCTCAGATCATTTTCTTTTCTCTGCAACCACAAAATTAAAATTAAAAAGTATAATTGGCAAAACACAACTACAAACAATTTACATTTTCAATAGAGTTGTAAGTTTTATCTTCCGTGTTGCACTGCCATGTTTGTTGCCCAGAATAGACAAACTAAATTGGCTCCAACAAGCCCAGTTTATTTCAGGCATTCAGGGAAGTCATAGAATTTTACTACTGCTAAATTCGCAGTGCACCTGTAACAATGTCTGTCTTTAGTCATAAAATCCCAGTAAACACAAATCTAGTGGGTTTTTTTATGCCTCAAATAAAATTGTAATTGTCTCCCCAGGTCCCGGCTGACCTGCAAAATGAAGTGCTGAAGAGTTTGCTGGAAACCGATCCTGATGTTGTTGATTATCTGCTGAGGAGAAAAGCTTCACAGAATTCGTAAGGTTTTGGCAAGATCAATGATTATGTATCTTGTTTCAAAGTCCATGTTTAAGCTGATTACATTTAGTGCAGGGGTGCCAAACATACTGTATGATTTCATCTGGCCCATTCCTGTCAGGAGATGTGACATTTTAAAGACATGAGCAAAATGCTCGATTCAGTCGCGAGGAGGAGCCAAAATTTTTAAAAAGAAGGAATTCCACACCTGTCCAGCAGAGGGCACTGACACTGTCTAATGACCATACCGCCTTTGATAGAGGGGAGCATTGAAAAGGTTAACTGTTTGGTAAAACCGGTCCATTGAGATGAATGGGGAAATATCGACTGAGATCTTTACATTTACAGACTTAAAAATAACATTTTATGCGTTTTATATATTTGTCTAATATAAAAGAGAAGCAAATGAATATTGAAACAAAAGAAATATTGAAACAAAAGAAGCTGCAACATTACTCACAGTTATAAAGGCAAACTACAACAACCTTGGATTTTATTAAATTACGTCACTATGACAGGCTAAACAGTTCATATTAAAGTCCGAACATGCTAACTTCTTCCCACAACTCAATGGACGTGGCCTCTGGTTTCAGGGGTGTTAACCTTTGCGTTGCTCCCCTCTATCCTGTCAGATTTCTGAAGCTAAGCAGGACAGGGCCTGGTCAGTACTTGGATGGGAGATCGCTGGGAAATGCCAGGAAGCCTATGTGAATGTAGTGTGTGAGTGAGTGTTGGTGGTGGTCAGAGGGGCCAATGGCGCAGATTTGCCCAGGGTCTACCCCAGGGCAGCTGTGGCTGCAATAGTAACTTACCACGTTACGAACAACAACATCTAAAATACACCAGATTGCACTAAGTTACATCTGTGTATTTCAAAATGTCCTAGGGGCCTACCCCCAGACACCTCACATTATTTCCACCTCATTACTTCTAAACTTCTGACTACGGCACTGGTGACACAGGCTTGTAATACAAGTGGAAGCCATTAATATTATTTATTAGGCTACAGTCCTGTAGGGCTTGTGCAATTTTAAAAAGTCAACCAGGTGAATCATTACAGTGCTCATATTATTAATTTAATATATTTAGTATTTTCCTGTTTACATATGCCCGCAAGCCGTCATCATAGGTCAATTTTGGCCCACAACCCAAAATTAGTTTGGCACCCCTGCTAGTAATTATATACAGTATGATGCTACAGAGACGTACAGTATATGATGCTACAGAGACATTGTTTTTATATTGAGGTCAGGGCTGGGCTCCTGGTGGGGTCTGAGACTGCACTACAGTTGTTTCAGCTCAATAGACAAATGATTATAAAATAAATATGCAATAAATGACCATTATTGTTCTGTTTTATGGTTCTTGATAACCAACAATTTTGTATAGGTATCGGAAAAAAATGACCCAGTACCTAGGGCTGGGTACTGGGTCATTTTTCTGGCCCTAGTCGGCTGGATACTGAATAAAATTAAGTTAATCGAGTTATACAGGCCCGTGCCCCCTAACTCAGGTCATGACTAGAATTCTCAAATTCCGTTGTATCTTATCTTATTCTTATTTTTTAGGAACCCAGACCTCATTAGACCAGAGGAGCACTTGTGTCTGACGGGCAGGTGCTTATCCAGCGACTCTATCAAGGCGTCGAGCGGAGAGGTGTCTCCCTACGACAACAACTCGCCCGTCTTCGCTAACCACCTGATGTGCGAATTCCCAGGCGACAGCAGTTCACTGTCATCTAAGCCCAGGGACCAATCTTCTGGCAACAGTTCTCCTACGCTTTCTACAGACAAGCAAGGTACATTTACATTGATTGTGAAATATGAAGAGCATAGGCTGTTATTCAAAGCAGTGCGGGTTCTTGTGTCCCACACTACAATTATGTACTTGGTTTGGAGCAACAACACTGGGTTTACACACGTATTTCTTTGTTCAAGTAAAGTATCTTGCCGTTTCTACGATTACTGCTATCTGCGCTAATGTTTTACTGTTAATATTGCTTTGACAATTAATACCTGTAGCAGTAATTTTCAACTAGTGTGGCTTGAGGGATTGTCAGGTCTGCCATGGAAAGATTCCAATTAACTGCTTCACACAGTCGTTTGATTTAATAATTTGCTCTAATAGTGTGCTGTGATCACATTTTTAAGCCTAAAAAGTAACTAAAACAACCATCGCTGCCTAACCCAATAAGCCAGACAGAGTGGCGCAGACATTACGTATTTTGTCCACATTAATGTTTCAGAAGGTTGACCTCCTTTAAATCCCATTAAATCCACCTCCTTCTGTGTTTTGTAAACTTTTTCCCCTAGTCACCAATGACCCTTTCTGGGACGACTGGCATGAATTGTTCCACCGGGACTTCAGAGGTCATTGCGTGGCGGGTAAGTTCGTCCGTGCGAGCCGCTGCAGATGTTACACAGAGGGGTAATGAATGCCGGACCTTAATTAGTGCTTTCTCCCAGGCTCCGCTGGAGACACGTCGGAATGCGAGTCGTACGGATCGTCCGAGGGGCTGAGCAGTCACCAAGGCAACAACAAGCTGCCCGTCACCACAACAAAAAGCTTATTGGGTGGGCTGGAGTTCAAGCCACACCTCCCAGTGACTCGAAGCAGCAGCGGGCCTCAAGACCACAGAGGACAGAGAAAAACAGGAGCACCATTACATCAAGGGAAGAGCGGCCAATCAGGAGCAGTGAGCTCAGAAAACCTGGCAGAAAGGACAGGGCACTCAGCTGGGCCATTTTTTAAGGCCATGACAGATGGCCACTCTCCTCTTTATCACTGTGCAGCGCTGAGAGAGAGCCACATTTCTCACTCCACACCTTCACTTGTTAAATATCAGCCACAAGGTCTTGACTTTCAGAGCCAGCAATTGCCTGAGCAGAGTACAGACTCCCAGACTGCACCCACTGCCCATTTTCCAGAGCCGCAGCGGGATGGAGCAAACCCCGATGCACTTGAATGGGACTCTGAGAGGTGGCATATATGGCCACTTTTGTCCAAGGAAAATGCAGATGCGCTACCAGAATCACTGGTGTGACACACCTGTCATACTGTGACTTTTAGAGACTGACATGTGAAGCTGTGCACATTGTATTTTACATTGGAATGACTACGAAGACGCAGTATTCAGTACAGTGATTGTTATATAGTTGTATTTTGCTGTATAAACAATGATTTATTTTTATGACAACTTAAGCTTTGTATGTATATTTATAGAACTAAATGCTAACTGATGGTGAATGTAAATGCATATTTTAAAATGTATGTTTTGTATGTATGTTTTTATTCCATAAATGTTTTACACCAATTACACCACCCCAATAAGTGTTACTCAAATTGCACAGTCTATACATTCATGTGTCAATACACAGCTTTTGGTGGTCAATAAGTGATTTCTAATTCTAATACAATACTTTTGCTAAAACTTAACTCTAAAACTTATTCAGGGATCGTTTTCAACACATTTTAAGCTTCTCTTTTGTATGGTTTCTTACAACTGTTGCTTATAATTAGAAAGTGTCTGAATGAGTCATCCTGTGTTATCTAATGACACCACAGCTTTGCACTGCAGAAAAAGTTGATATAGTATTACTTTCATCAGAATAAAAAAAAATACTATTTTTGTTTTATGTTACAGTGCTTTACAAAATACGATTTTGCTATGTATGAAGAATCTCTGTGCAGTACTCAGACTCGCCACTAGATGCCAATATAAGACCAGCGATTCTTCAGAGACACGTGGGATGAGAGCTCACTACTCCTGGAGCACCAGGAACAATTTGTCGTTTTGAAGCATGGAGGTAAATAGCCATAATTCGCGTTGCTGAAATGTTTTATTGGGTAATTTAGTTACTGGAGTTCAAAGAAAGTGCTTCGTTATGCGAATGCGCCACCTTGCCACCCGTAGATGTTATAACAGCATAGTAATTACTGCCCTTAAGTTAACACGCAGTAATGCATTTAACCTAGTAAACCACTTGCTCGATCCACAGGGAATTTCCTTCAGAGTCAGACCTAGATTCGCGGTTCTGGGTCAAGTCGGCCTCCTCCTCTGTTTGGGCCAGTGCGCGCTCCATTTGGCCAGTGGGCGCTCGATCCTCCCTTTGACGAGACCAAAGAGACAGGACCGGATGTCTGGATGTGTTTTACAGAGAGCTCAAGCCCCAGACACTCGCTTCAACTCGTTCTGAGCAACAAAGGATAGGCTTCCTACGGTCCCTTTCCCCAAAAATCTACAGAAACAGCCAGGAGTGAAGTGCCAGTGCACCGCCCTTTCTTTCTTTTCAGTGCTGTATAAACTGTCCCCAAAAGAAGCGATCAACATCAAATATTTAATTTCACATCTTATCAGCGCTGCTCTGATGGATGTAAGCTGATCCTTTGGCAGTGGGGTCTCAACAGGAGGTCCATCTCGTCTGCCTCTGCTCTCTGGCATCAAGAGGCGCTCCAGGGAGGACAGAGCAAGGTCACAGCCAAAAAGAGACACCAAAGACTGGTTACAAGAGAGCACTGGCCCGGCTGCGTCAAGGTCGAGATGGATGCATAAATCTCAGCAGGACTAAAATAGCCCCCGGTCAGACTCATTAAGGTTATTGTTGTGTACACTGAATATATCAGGTTGGCTCTATTTGGATTGGGATATCAGCGGCAAATGTTTTATAGTAAATTCTTAAAATGCAATGTTCTAGTTATGATTAAATTAAAGACTTCATTATCTCATAGTGATTTTTCCCCTCTGCATTTGACTTTTGCTTCTTCTGTAGAGAAACCTGTCAGGAGTAGCAACCACAGTACACCTGCCTGCCTGGGTAGTACGCCCGTCCTCCAGGGATTCGCCTCAAGGATTATCACAAGGTTTCCGGATGAAAACCATCTAGACCAGGGATCTCCAACCAGAGCCCTTTCCAAGCAGCTCACCAATGGCTTTCTACATTTCTACATACGTTCAATGAGGCAAATTTTAGATGCATCCCCAGACATTTAGGTGAATGTATAAAGTGGAAACTACTGTAATTTTCTTTAATTGTGTTGAACTATCATCTTGACAGTCCTACAGACCGAGTTACATGTGATTCTTAGCTCACGGGGTCAAAAAGGTTGGAGACCCCTGATCTAGACACAAGAGAGAAAACCTAAACACCATCAGGCCTCACACAATCTTGGAACTAAGATTTGTAGCTTATTCTTTTAATAAGGAATATTATATCAAAATCATTATTTGGAGAAACTGGACTAAGTTTTACATTTTGCGCCTGTTACATGTTAGTCTGAAATGTTTATTGATTACAGGCGTCTCATTTTACATAGGCATACATTCTCCATATTTTAATACGTGCAAACTTCACACTTCTGAAATGTTCTTGATGAAGAGACAAGGAATTGCAATCAAAGTGAAATAGCTATTTAAAAAGGTCATAATGAGCAAACCACAAACACTGTACTTGTTTATGCAATAATTACCTCTGAAAATGTATTTTTTTTTTGGATAGCTCCTTGAAATGTCTACAAATGTCTTCTGAAATGCAAGGTTTTCTTCTTTTAGTTTAGCAGATACAGTAAGTTAACTGTTAAGCTACAATTCTTATGTAGTTGAAATCTAATCACAACTGCAATATGTGTCAGAAAAATAACTAATTTGTTTTCCCCCTAAAATCGTTCACCGCAAGCAGAGATTCACAACACACAATAATACATAATGCATGTTTAAATACAGTGCCAGCCATAACTCAAACTTTTTTACACCGACTGTTGGCCTTCCACTGGTACAAAAGTTTCCATTGCATTCTGTTTTCTACTTGTCTGTGCAAATACGCCCAAAGCACTATCGAATTGTTCAGTTGAAGCAAATGTCCGAGCCCCTTGCATTGCACCGAGTTTCTGCTTGCGATTTGGACCATTGTTTTGTAACCACCTCCTCTCAGCAACTCGCCCCCCCAAAAAGAACCTTCCCACATCACATTTCTCTTGCTGTTTCTTTCAGACTGCTGCTGTCCGCTCACTCGAGGACCTCTGAGTCTCTACTTCTCTACCTACAGCGAGGTAATTATTTCCAGCTCTGTCACGGCGCTGGACAGAAACAGAATTTTTTTTTTTTTCATCCCTAAACACTATAAAGCGTGCGGCGAAAAAGTTTCCAGTGCTCTTTTGAAACTATTGGTATGCATAATGTGCACCGGGCAGGATGTAAGATCAAGTTAGGTCAGCTTCAATGTGTCAAGTGAGTGGGCTGGGAAATTAATGACTTACAGAGAGTACCGTAAACCTCACTATCAAAAAGCACTTAAAAGTTGCCCTCTGTGGTAACTATCTGAAACAAGCTTGCCTTTCCGTCTCGTCTTATAATTATAATCAGGTCTGGTTCATCTTTAATAACAGTTATTAAATTAGTTGAATTATGGCCGTCTGAACTTCTTTATTCGTCAGTGCGTTGTGAAGTCTTGGGAGTGTGCGCCTGTCAGAGTCCTGTAGGCTGGGATAGTTAAGCGTTGATAGATTTCCCTGGAGTGCAGTGACTACAGGAGACAGGAGCTCCCCAGAGACCACTAAAACCTATGAATCTTCAAAAATGGCACTCATCCCTTTTCATGTAGAAAGTACGAGCAGCAACAAATCCTCAGTTAAGGCGCGACTCTGCAGGTGAGTGGGGAAAAAAATGAATTGAGCGACATCAATTGGAACCTTTTGCTGTATATGCTGGTATAAAATGAGGAAAAAGGCCACAAGGCGATTCCCGAACCCGGTAGACCTCGGAAGCTAAGCAGGGTAGGGCCTGGTCGGTACTTGGACGGGAGACCGCTGGGGAGAGGGAAAAGCCAGGAAGCCTAGGTGAATTATGAAAAATTGGCAGTATATATGTAAAAACTGACAAATTCACCTACATTTTCCCCAACTAAATCGAAATAATAGATCGAGCCAGGTTTCAATGTTGGATATCTTGACTACTTTTTGAACAAACTAGTTATTACTAAATACACTTGTAAAATTTCAAATTTTTCTTTTTTTTGGTGGGGGTGGGGTTCAAAACTTAAATCAGGCCACAAACAAACCTTCAAAATATTGTTAACTAAGACTGGAAAATTTGGAGTCTGTAGGAGCTACTGAAGTGGAGATGCTGTCGCCACATTTTGAGAAAATAGTCATTGAGGTTACAATTTCCCATATAGTTTTATGGAGAAACGTTGAATCAGTCAATAAATGTATACCTTTATAAACATTTTATTTGTTTCCAGGTGAAAATATATATGTGTAAAGACTAAGAGAGAACAAACTGGCCCCAAAAATTGAGAAGAAAAAAAAGAGTTCTGCCCTTACCTAATCATTACAGACATTAGAAATAGTTAGAATTAGAATTAATGGCTTACACTTAATTGTGCTTTACCACCGTACTCATTATTCATTCCATACTGATGTTGGCAAGCTCCTATTGTAGCCACAGCTGCCCTGTGTTTGACTGACGTAAGCGAGGCTCCCAATATGTGCCATCAGCCCCTCTGACCACCACCAACCACTCACTCGCACACTGTATTCACACTTAGTGAAGTGGGTGAAGTGTTGTGCACATGGACAGGGCCGTGACTCTCACAGTCATGACACAACCCGCTCTACTGTCTGTTTTGTATCAGATCGAAGTTGCAGTTTGGTTGAAATGATCACACAAATGGGTTTGTTGTTTTGCATAACTGTACCTTGGAAACAGGCTGTAAAATGATGCTACCTAAATAATTGCTGATTTTTTCCCATGTGCAATTATTTCACATAATTACAAATGATTTTCGCTAGACTGTTACTTATTCTTTTGCCTCTTGTGTGTGCTTAAGCTGCAATGACTCATAATAAGCCTTTGAAATTCCTTTTTTGTGCAGTGGGTGCTCTTCCTTTATAAAAATGCAACCATTTTGAATAATTAAACTAAAAGGCCATCAAAATTGTAAAAAAAAAACACCTTTTTTGTGGCGAGAATTGAGTGAATATGAAAAAAACCTCTGCCACGGAAGGTCAAATCTCGAGGTCATAGATAAATTGTTTTGTCAGATCTGAGTACATGCTTCACATTTAGAGAGGCTCCTGAAATGGGACTTGGCCTTCTGCGTTCCTTGGTTTCCCTTTTCGTGGCAAGGCTATAGCGCACCAGCTGAATTTCCCGGCGCTTTTGTCATAAGAAAAAACGCCAAACATGCCCCACTTGCTCTGTTTCGAGAGACTGGCACTCGTTGACATATCTGCGGTAATTGTGCTGTCATTATGATCCTTAACCAAGTGTAAATAGCATCCGCTGGAGACTTGTGCGAGCGATCTTATAGTTCTGCAATATGACTCAACAGCAGCACATGACTTCATTACGGCGCCTCTAATTGCGCCATAAAATCATAAACTGAGATAATTAGGTTTGCACTCATTTCATTGTCCTCGTCGTTTTAGGCGAGTGGTGCTTTGATGTGTTAAAAAATATTACTTTTTTCTTCCATCATGCTCATTGCTGTAAATAGCCCAAGTGCTGGAAACTAATGTGTGGCTTTTATAGGATAAGTAGGAGTGAATTATCTTGAAATTTTGGGACACCTGTTTCTATTGTTCAATAAAAAGAGTGTTTTCTACGGAACTGCTAGTCATCCGTTTAATTTGCGCACAGCCAGTTTGTGTATTACCCAATTACAGTTGTTTAAGCTCGTAGTAATGGGTTGCCTCTTTTGTGAATTGGTGTCCTTCTAACATGATCTCATCAGTGCTATTTTCAAATGGTGTTTTTATGGTGACTCATATGTCCGGGGATGGATCCTCATTTGGGCGTAGACTGCACTCCCTCCCTAAATAACAATTTTTCTCTCTAGTAGTTCTTTGCCTGCTGGCTACAATGAATCCCAAACCTTATTTTTCTCCTCTCCACAGCTGATAACTTAATGTAGCTGCTCCTGGCAATGACGCAAAGCTCTTTATCTATATTAACTGCTGGCTTACAATACATCAGGCATATCCAGTTTTTCCACCGCGCTTTGTCCACAGAAGTGTGGACCAATCAGAGAGATCGAAAACCCTTGTGTACCGGTTGACTCCGAGAAGTCTGCCTCACTTTGAGGGCGGATTCGCCATTTATTTTCTCTGCATGCTTGTTTGAGGGAGTGACGGGTTACACATGTGACAAGCCACCATACATGAGTCTATTTCAAGTCACACAGAACTCAGGGGTAAATGATAAGTGACAAGGCTGAAGTGACAGCCAATCACAGAACAACATCTGCTAAGTACCCCAAAGGAATAGGGTCCAAAACTTAGTGTTGTGTTTCCTGTCAGTGACTTCGACGTTAAAATGCATGTAACGTTTTGACAGGTGCTGCGAGTCTCACAAGTGTCCTTTTAGGTTTTAAATAAATATTGAATGAATGACTTTATTTGAAGTTACACAAAACAACAACTTAACAAAACAAAATGCAGCATAAAGGCTTACGAATTGATTTGAGCAAAAGTAAAATCAAAAACTGTTTTTTCTAAGCCGGTTTACACAAGCTGACATGTCCAAAAGGAGTAGGCAGAAGTATAGCTTATCCCTTTCCAAAGTATAGTTTTAATGAATTTCCTGTTGCTTTGAATTCATTTTAATAATACTCAAAGGGAAAACATAGATCAATTATAGGTGAAGAATTCACTTTTTTCACATTTCATGAAAAAATAGCTAGTTTGTTTGTTTATTATTAGGAACCCCATTAGCTGCAGCAAGCTGCCGCTATTCTTCCTGGAGACCTGTTTAAAATTATTTCATCTTCATAAATACATACAGAACAAAAAATGTTTTGACAACCTAACAATAATTGTCTTCACATACATCAAAAGACAGACAAAACAATACAAACAGTAGACAAAAACAATGATAATACCAATGCAATTGTGCAAAACGTTGATTTAAATGCTGTTTTATTATTAATAATTGTGAGAAATTTGTTTCGGAAGCTCGTTCCACACATCCATCCCCCTGTATATTACAGTACGTTGAATTGCCTTTGAATTTACTTTGGGTAATGTGAAATTATTAGCTTCTTTGTGGATATATTCTTAAACTTTTTCATGCTCGAACATTGTTTTTTAAATCTAAACTTAAATTATACCAAACCTTGACACCAGCGTCCAGAACACAACAACTTCTCATAGTTCTGAATTTTGGTTTTGTAAATTTGATATCATCATTACTCCTGAGTCGATAGAAACTGTGATATGTAGAGAAATGTGTTTGTGTATTATTTGGTAAGGAGTTCTGTTGCACTCTGAACATTATTTGTGCTTTGATAATCTACAAGGTCTTTATATTGAATAACTTGTGAATTCAAGAACTGCATGTTGGTATGATCAAGAAAACCTCCATCTGTTAATAATTCTTATGCTTTTTCAAAGACAGATAATTGACGTAATGATTAATATTCAGTGTGATGTGGATGTCTCAGTTTTTTCTCGCTTGCAAAGGCATTCTGGGAGACGTATAGAAAATGTCACGCTTATAATGGAGAACGAAAAGAACATGTATTTTACAACATACTGTATATTTAACCGTTGACCTTGTAATTAATACAGGAAGTAGACCTGGGAAATTATGAGTTCATGTTGGGGCTTTAATGTTTTTGACTGTAATTATAACATTGTACGGCCCATTCAATTTGAGCAAAGGGTGTGAGTAGTTTTCATGTACAACTTGAAAAGTACTAAAAACTAAATCAGTACCAAAACAAGGCTAATGTCTAAATAAATTAGGAAGATCATGACAAAAACTGAACTTACTCTTGCACTTTTTGAAAATCTTTTTGCATGTTACCATTTTTCTTTTTCATTTTATTTGTAGAAAGTAAAAGTATAAACCTCTGTCTGATGGAAGACCTCAGTACTATTGTAATATATTGTGGCTCCTTGTAATATTGATTATGATTAACAGCCAGGGGGTCAGGGTTCCCACTCTACCTGGAAAACCTTGAATACCTGAAAACTGACTGGCCAGTTTCTAGTCTTGGAAAACACATGGAAAATGAGAAAAGATGTCAAATGTCCTGGAAAAAAATATGTTATCCTTGAAAATATTGCTAGTCCCTTTGCTTCTCTGTTTAGATATATGTTGTGCCTATATATGTACTTATAATTTATCTTATATACTTCTTAGATAAAAACAGATACAATACAGGAGCATGCCACATGTTTGAAATGAATCTGCTCTTGAATGCTAAGGAACACAGGAAAAATAGGAGACACCCAGACCCCATTTCCCCATTACACTGAAAATCCCCAATCCATTTTTGACTTTAAAATGTCCTGGAAAATCCTGTAAATGACCTGGAAAATAATTTCAAGTAACCCTGTGTGTGTCTTTTATCCTGCAGCTTCCAATAAAGTTATTCCCGTCTTCTCCAAGTGTGAGCACCACGGTGATGTGTTGCCAATTAGTCCCATAAACTCATGCTCTGCCTATACCAGTTTACACCCTACAATAAGACATTTTGTATGTTTTTCGCGAACTGTAAACGTCTCGGCGCTGTCTCTGATTCTAAAGGTTAACTAGGACGGTTTCCCCTCATGCTCGTGTGTAAACCTGCTGTGCATTTCGACAGGCCGCGTATGTGTGTGCGCGAGGCACGTCCACGCCCCAGTCATCAGGCCGAGAGTGTGTAGGCAGACAGCGCACCCCCAGCTCCTGTCTCGGGCCCTGTCTCCTGTCTGTTCCACCTTAGGGGAAGTGCCAGCTGTCTGCGAGACGCACTCTGTACAAGGGTTGAATTAGACCAGAAAAGACATCCACCGCTTCAGCCATGGGGAGGCAGGTAAGAACCATCAGCGGGAGAAGTCTGTGACATTTGATTAAAGCTGTTACCAGGGGAGAATACATCGGATAAAATAAGTGACTCATGACTGTCTTGGGTGAGATTGTTAACCTTATGGGGTAGAACCGGGTGATGCGGGGAGGGCTCACATGGCAAAAAGTAAACTAGGAATAAGTGTCGAATTTCAAGTAAATTTACATTTAGACTTTAGATTTCGACAGACTTTATTGATCCACGAGGGAAATTGCGTTGTTACAGTAGCTCAAATCGTAATCTTAAAATAAAACAAGAAAATAATAAATATGAAGAAAGAATCAGAACACAGGTACTCTGGCATACTATACGTATCTGGGAATATGTACACATTTACAGTTTAAAATACAAAATACTAAAAAATAGAATTTTCAATATGCAATATATACAAAGACGAAGCAGATAGACATTATTTTCTAATTAAGTGCACACATACTTGCTCCATTGGCAGATTATTTTATTTACCTACTCAAATCAAGGGTAAATCTACTTAAAATAGTCTTTATTGCAGGGATCTCCAACCAGTAGCTCGGAAGCTACCGGTAGCTCGCCCTTCCCAAGTAGTTTTTACATTTCTACATACGCTTGATGAATCAAATTTTAGACACATTTTGTTGTTCTGAACATGTACTATAGGTGAATATAGCCAAGTTGAAGGAGGAAAGTAAAGTATTGTTCATTTATGGTGTTGAATTATCATCTTGACAGTCCTATAGACCTAGTACACGTGTTGAGCATAAGTAGCTCATTGCCAAAAGTAGCTCACGGGGTAGAAAAGGTGCCATTGTCACTGAAAGGTGTCACAGACTAGGATTTTTCTTCGGTTTGACTCGTGCAACTTGTAAAAGTGATAAATAATAAACTATGAAAAAATGAACACAAGCGCATGCATAAAATAAAATAACATTGAAATTAGCATAGTGCACAAAAAAACAAAGAGCAGCGTAAATGGGTGAGTTTACAGATGTACATTAGCAGGAGATGTGAGCGTGGACATACCACATAGTGCAAATAGAGTCTCAAACTTGCTGCCAGTGTCTTATTTTTAATCAAAGTAATATTCTCGCGGACTAATAGTAGACTAAAACTAATTCAAAAGTAGTTAATGAGACAATCATGGACAATCCCGCACATCCTCTCCACCGGATCATAGAGGGGCAAAGGAGCTGCTCCTCCTACAGCTGCCCACAGTGAACGATACAAGAGCACGTTCATACCATTCTCTATACTGCTGATGGATAACTCTGGCCTCCATGTCATTGCTCACTGTGCGTTGTTCATTTACTCTACCTTCATGTTTATCTGCTTCATCTTTGTATATTGAAGAGGTTTTTTAGTATTTAGTATTTTCTTTTGTAAATGTGTACATATTCCAGATATGTAGTACCTATATTGTGATTCTTTTTTCACATTTTATTCTTTTTTTTGTTTTTAAGATTACTCTCTGAGCTACTGTGACAACGCACTTTCCCTTGTGGATCAATAACGTCTGTCTAAGTCTAAGTCTTAGTCTAAAACTGGTGCTATTGGTGACTAAAGATAAGATAAGACTTTATTGATCTCACAGCGAAGACATTCACTTCTACAGCTTAAGAACTTAAGTTTGGAAATGTGCAATCAAAAAGGAACAAGATTAATGTGCAAACAAGATATAATAATAGGATTAAAGTAAAAAGAAAAAGCATGAAAAGAAGAGAGTACGACACACAGTTTGAAAGAGCCTCACGTCATTTAAATCCACTGCCAAAGGAAGATGTCTGTGCTTTGTTCATGTGGGAGAAGCTCCATGAAGCAGAGTCTGAAAAAGAACAATAGTTCATAAAGTTTACAGAAGTTGGAGAAAGAAAGTTGCTGGACAAATCTCAAATATAATATTTTCACATATCCCTCAGAAAATCGATTGCAAAATTCAGTCCATCACAAAAAGAGAAATGAGATTTAGCAGCGATCAATAAATTATTCAGCTTTTTCTGCCAGATTGGGACTGAACTTCAGTTTTGGTAGCTTAGACGTCTTACATCTGTCGTGCCTAATAGCTGTGGATAGAAAACTCTGGTGATTCAATTATGTACTTCCCCCAAAAGTTCTGGTCCTGCTGTTATTGCAATCACTATGGTTAGTTGTACAGGCACATTTTTAGTTTAGAATCAACAAAATGTAAAAAAAAAAAAACATTTGTGAATCTCATAAAACCACATTTTATTCAGTCTGTAGTTTTAGCTGAATTTGATATCCGCAACCAAACCACAAACAAGCTGTGTCTTTATGGTAATGGCTGTATTTGAACTTTCTAATTTACTCCCCTATAGTCAGTGGTGGAAAGTAACAAAGTAAAAAGTACAAATTATAGGTACTTTTAAATTAGTGCTTACTTTTAAAAGTAAATGTTATGGTGAATACTTTTTACTTTTACTTCACTACATTTCAGAGCCTGTATCTGTACTTGACTTAGACTTGATTTAGTAGTTTACTCCTTTAGACCTGGTTTAGTCCTGATTCAAATTCAAAAAACTTTATTGATCCCATAGGGCAATTCATATGTAGACATTCAAAAAAACATTTACTGTGTGTCAGTTCAGAAGACTACATTCATTGTATCACAACAATAAAAGAAATAACATATGCCTCCATCAACTCGGCTACACTACTTAAGGAATACAGTCCCTTCAGAGTTTTACAATTTAGTGGCAGAGGGGACAAAAGAGTTGGAGAAACGATTTGTTTTCCGCGAGGGCACATAAAAACGACGTCCAGAAGGCATCAGCAAGAACTCCGAGAACATGGAGAGGCTGACCCAGGATACATTTAGCCTTCTTTACCACCTGCTCCTCCCACAGAGAGAACGCAGGTCTCTTTGTTTGGTTCCAGTGATTTTAGAGCGAGTTTTGACAACGCTTTGCAGTTTGTTTTTCTCTTTCACACACAAACCGTTGAACCAGCACAGAAATGAAGAGGTCAGACCTAGTTTTGTCCTGGTTTAGTCCTGGTTTAGTCCTGATTTACCTGGTTTAGTCCTGATTTAGACCTTGTTTAGTCCTGATTTACCTGGTTTAGTCCTGATTAAGACCTTGTTTAGACCTGGTTTAGACTTGGTTTAGTCCTGATTTAGACCTGGTTTAGTCCTGATTTAGACCTTGTTTAGACCTGGTTTAGTCTTGGTTTAGTCCTGATTTACCTGGTTTAGTCCTGATTAAGACCTTGTTTAGACCTGGTTTAGCCTTGGTTTAGTCCTGATTTAGACCTGGTTTAGTCCTGATTTAGACCTGGTTTAGTCCTGATTTAGACCTGGTTTAGTCCTGATTTAGACCTGGTTTATTCCTGATTTACCTACCTGGTTTAGTCCTTATTTAGACCTGGTTTAGACCTGGTTTAGACCTGAGTTAGACCTGGATTAGTCCTGATTCAGACCAAGTTTAGTCTTGATTTAGACCAAGTTTAGTCCTGATTTAGACCAAGTTTAGTCCTGATTTAGACCAAGTTAAAGCCTGATTTAGACCTGGTTTAGTCCTGATTTAGACCAAGTTTAGTCCTGATTTAGACCTGGTTTAGTCCTGATTTAGACCTGATGTAGTCCTGATTTAGACCTGGTTTAGACCTGATTTAGACCTGGTTTAGACCTGATTTAGTCCTGATTTAGACCTGATTTAGACCTGGTTTAGACCTGGTTTAGTCCTGGTTTAGACCTGATTTAGTCCTGGTTTAGACCTGATTTAGACCTGAATTAGTGGTTTACTCATTTAGATCTGGTTTAGTCTGGGTTTAGACCTGGTTTAGTCTGGGTTTAGACCTGGTTTAGACCTGAGTTAGTGGTTTACTCATTTAGATCTGGTTTAGGCCTGGTTTAGACCTGTTTTAGTCCTGGTTTAGGCCTGGTTTGGTCCTTGTTTAGGCCTGGTTTAAACCTGTTTTAGACCTGGTTTGATTCTGGTTTAGTCCTGGTTAAGGCCTGGTTTAGACCTGGTT
>OMNZ01105904.1:0-10201 GCA_900303255.1 Lesueurigobius sanzi | reverse complement strand
TGTTACTCCATACTTTAGTCCTCCATGTTCTATATAAACAGAAAACAAGATGGCAGCAGACCAGAGACACATTTTCAGGATGAAGAAGTCAAGTTCTCAGACAAAAAAAAAACAAGTTTTTATCTAGTACCGTTTTGAATCCCTGGGCGATTTTGTAAAGTGCAGAGTCAGCAGTTTTAGCTAATGCTAACTTAGCACTTTTTTACACACATTTTCGACACAACCTTACATCGCCCCCCGGAGGCCTAGAAGGACACTCCTCTTTCCAATGCAAAAAACAGTAAGTCTCTACGACATTTACTGGCGGAGATATTGGCGAAGCGTTAACAACGTCATGAATATCATTGAGGCTGCAGAGCTCCATTGCTTTCACAGTAAATGGAGGACAGTAATGGTCAATAACACAGTCAGAACAGTAGAGGGCAGCACTACCATTTACAGACCTTGGGCCAAACACTGTCACACCTGGGGAAGATGAGGAAATTGAGATTGTGTTTGCAGACTTTGGTTGACCTGCTGGTTGAGGAGTCATTGCCTCACAAGTAAAGATAGAAGACGCTCAGAGAAAGTGAATTGACATGGCTAGATAAGTCCGTTTAGAATAGAACATGGGGGAAAGTATAGATTACAAGATGCTAATAGCTTCAGTCCATAGCCTCAGGGTTTGCCAGCGGAGCCTTAACCAATTGGCCCCGACTGCATGCGAGTTACAGATTTGTTCTTTGTCGGAATGTGATTTATGAGGACGAGCCCGGAGGCATTTCGCAGAGTAAAAACAAACGAGGACACTTCTTAAGAACTGAAGTGTCAAACCTGAAAATAACACTGGCCTTGAAGGGGGACAAACCTCAAAACCATTGACCCTTGAACCCGCGAGGTGCCGGCTGCCCGACAACGACACGAGAGGGCCCTTCCAAGAAAAGCAGGAGTAATGTACATACTGTTCCTAGAGAGAGACCGGGAAACACAGTGTGGGCTGTGAGTGTTGTCTATTATTTGGTTTGTTAGACCCTCATTTATGGTATTATTTTGTTGATATATTAGTTGCAAAGATTTGTTCAGAGGGGATTTTGGAGATCTTGCTTTTTTTTTTTTTTTATAATCTAGTAAATAGTTAATTAATGTAATAAAATGTAGCCTTGTTTTTGGGGGTTCAAAATGCAATAAATCAGGCTAGGAATTAAATATTGAAAAATCCCTCTGAACAAATCTTACTACTGTTGAGTACAGGACTGTAAATGTGGAGTCTGTAGGAGTTGCTAAAGTGGAGATCTCGTATCAAGAGAAAACTGAAAACGTTATTCGCAGTAAACGGGCTTTAAACCTTTGCGCAAGGTCTTTTCGGTGTTTTTTCACCGCTGGCTTGCTCCAGAGAGGATATTATCATGTGTGACGTTCAGCGTCTTGTTGTGGACTTTACACACGCCACGTGGAGAATATATGCCAATATTTATGGATGGAAACGAAGGTGAGAAAAAAGGGTGAGCGGAGTCACTTCCTGGTCCGTGGCTTGGGAAAACATCATAAAATAACCATCATAAAGGGCGAGTTTGGCGTTTTTTCGACTTGGACAGTGTAGCCAAGATGTTTAGGGACAAAACTACACGCAAATCTCAAAAGTGCCCACCATGATTTCACCTGCTTTGTCTCGCCTTAATGTAATAGACCGACCCGTGCTTTAGGGCTGTACAATGAATCAAAATAGAATCAACATCCCAATTTTAAAGCTACAATAACCCAACAGCAAAAGGCTGAGGTTTTCTTTTTTCTGTGTGTTCCCCTCATAAACATGGCGCCTGATGACACAGCACTTTTATGAGGCTCCCCAGAAAGGTGCCAATGAATAGATTTCAGTCTATTTGACCTCTTTTCTCTGTTATTAGCAGTTTTAGAAGTTTTAGACAATAATCAATTGCATGAAAAATATACAAAATGAATACAAAATATTACAATTCTGTTACCCCATGCATGAACCTCATATACCACAAATTCTCTTATATTGAAAACATTGCATTAATAAACACGGCGTTACTGTATTCGTGTCGTCCATCAATATTCATGAATATGTGGTATATCAGGTTTATGCATGGAGCCACAGAATCGCAATTTCTGTCTGAAATATCGCAATTAGCCTTTTTTGTCAAAATCGTGCAGCCCTACAGCACTTGGACGAGAGAAGAAAAGAAGACGGCTATCGTGATTTACAGTTCACGTCTACTGAATCATTTTATGAACTGGGCAAATTCACAAAGATTTGGGCACTCGGGTCACGGGATTGGCACAATGCCCACTTCTATTGCTGCAGTCAAATGGGATGTGGTTGAATATGAAGAAAAAGCATCACCATGTTAATCTGCACAGAGAATATAATTTAGCCAGGATTTAGCCAGACTTTGGTGAATTTGTACTTCCAGAGACTAAAGGCTAAAAAACGCATAGAAACTTATAGGAATACTCAGTTTACCGTATGGGTACTGGGGTCTTGCATGTACAATTGGAAGACAAACTAAATACTTGATTGGCAAATGAAAAAGAACTTTTTTAGTTAGAGTTATTCGGTAAGGGTAATATATGTGGCCAAATGAAAGTAAAGCTGAGAAAACTTAAATGTATTAGTAGTTACTCGAAAACGTTGGTTTCCCCTTTTATCCAAACCTCGTAGGTTTTGTTTCATTCTTTGCTATATCAATTCAACTACATTTTGAGTGGATGTTATCTACCACAGACGAGCGAGTAAACCAAACTTAGGTCAGTGTTTTTGTGATTTTATTAAACACTATTTCAGATCTGAAAGATTTCAGAAAGTATATTTTATTAATGGGTGCACTACTCTTGCTCTCACTTTTGTTGCAATAAATCAGTGGTTTTGTTTGTCAAGTGTACCCCTTGGGTATTTCATTCATACTCCGAGTACCCTCCGCCTCAATGGTTTTGCCTATTAGAACAAGAATGAATAAAACTCCAATTAATCAGTTAAATTGTGCTAAATAGTATCAAGCTCTCAATCTTTACAGTTAATGTTTTTGAATACCTTTTCTTTTGACATAATAAATCAAAAATACCAGTTCACGTAACGTCACAACATGCTAGCAGCTGTCAGGTGGAGGGCAGGTCGAGCCTCCCTCACACAATCATGCTGATGGTATGTGCTTTTTCCACCTATTCTAATCGATCTAAGGGACAAGGACAAGCGTTATTATCAAGTTCCCGAGCCAGTGAGTGACACACAACAACCTTAAATGGAAGAAAATTAGCAAAACAAGCTGACAAGAAATATGGCTGGAAAATCGGGTGCGTACCTATGTTTCCCGGGCCCGGTGTTCCCCCACTTCTACATGACATGAGTACCCTAACCCTAACCCTGACCCTAAACCTAATTATCTAAACCTAAACCTAACTGTAACCCATGAACACACGGAGCAAAAGCAAAGCCGCAAATGCCTGTTTGTAGTGACCACATTTATTGTACCACTGTACACAGTTAAAATGTTGCTACTTTTAAGGGGTGTTTCACTTCTTTGTGAATGATTAACCTAGTAACAACAGTATCAAAACATTAGCTCAGCTAGAATAGCGTTAGCTTAATAGTTAGCGTTGAACTAGGAAAAATAAATACATCTTATACAATAGTTGTTTAATTATCTTGGTTCTGAGGTTGTGGACGCAGCCGCTGACTAAAAGTCGAAGGTATCCATACTAGCCTTCATTCGTTATGGTGGTGGAGGGGTTTGAGCACCCGAATAAACCTAGGAGCTCTGTTGTTTGGGGCATAATGCCCCTGGTACGGTCTCCCATGGCAAACAGGTCGTAGGTGACGGGTCAGAAGCTCCTTATGAAGAGAGACCATCAAGGCCAGTTACGTCCTGTGGACCCACCACCTGCAGGAGGAGCCATAAGGGACTGGTGCAGTGTAATCCCTGAGACCCAGTAAAGGATAAGTGGAAGAAGATAGATGGACATTGCTAGTACAAGATAATTGGTCATTTCCACTGCCTCCAAGGTAAATCACAAAGCTCAGTTGAAAAATTGTCCTTAATCATTAAGCAATAGATCTGGCGTCAAGTGCAATAAGGGCTGTCCTTGTCTGAAGCAGCGGCTTAAGCCCCCTGCCCTCCATCTGACATCATCAAATGCTAGAACGTGAACACAACCTATTGACTTCATTTTTTCTACCCTCTAGGGTTTATGTTTTTCTATGTTTTCTACTTATCTTATTTCTTATCTGAAATTATTCCAAGTACCCCCTGCTAAGCTCTCGCGTACCCCTGGTTGGGAAACACTGCAGTGAATCACACAGTCTATTTTCTTTGGCGATCGATGCTGCCGCCAAATAAAATGCCCATGGATTTTTTTCCCATTGTGTCGATATCTGAGTCAGAGCGAGATTCAGTGTTGATGGTTCACTCAGTTCAGAAACACTCCGTCTTCGCTGCTGTTTGCATTAAGGGCAGCTTTGAGGAGGAGCTGGAGGCCCTCCACCGTGCGTCTGCTTGAGCTCCAATAAGATCTTCAGCTGAATCCCTGCAGGACGGACTCTCTCTACACTGGCATAAAATACAATAAATGTCAAGAAATGGAAGACAGATAAAGAAAACCGTACTCTGTGTCATAATATATGTTTTCATTCAGTCTTTCAAAGTTAAATGATTTTTTTTTATGAAGTGAAAGAATTACACCTCTCAGTGATTCAAATGGAACATGTGTTTTCTGTAAATGAGATGGACGTGAAGTTTTCCCAGAATGCATGTCGGTCACCCATTCTTCAAATAAACTGCATAAATACTGTATGAGGCGTACGGCTTCAGAGTAAATCAGAGTTGTGGTGCAGCACAAAGACAAAGTCATTCATCATTCAAATGGACCTCATTTCATTGTGAAGTCACAAGCAAACACTATGAGATAATCTATTTTAGCCTTTTTTTACACCAAGTCAACCCACTAATCCCCAACCCACTCATCTATATCTAAGCGTCTTTGTGTCCTTTAAAAGCGCTATATGTAGTTGCGTGTATTATTATTATTATTATTATATTATTTATTATTCATTATATTATTATTCTATATCATCTTCCTGCCTATTATTATCTCTTTCTATATTCTATTGAGAAAAATATGGTTATAAATTTCAAGTAATAGCTTTAACATGGACTTTTCCATGGAGGGCCGAAATGGAAAAGTATTAACAGGTGAAGGGCCAGACATGATACTGTTTTGCATCTAGAAAAGCCCAAATGCAAACAGATCTATGAATAAATATGCTTTAAGGCAGACGTGCCCAAAGTCTTTTCTATGGAGGGCCAAAATGGAAAAGTATTAGCAGGCATTGTTTTACATGTAAAAAGACCAAATGTAAACAGATTTATTGTTTATTAAATGTCCTTTTAGTACTGATATGAAGTAGAACAGACTGTTTTGGGGTCCTTATAGTTACTACTGACAGTCTACTCAATGCACAAATGAAGTAGATGATCCTTACAAATCTAGGCACCATCTTGAGGGCCAAAGGAAACCCCTTGGAACATAAAAACTTTCACCTGGGAACAAATAAATGGCCTAATCTTTACAATAAGGTGTTTGATTATTGCACTGAGTCAACATTTTCTCTATAAAAAACTAAAAATACACAGAAAATTGTCATATAGCCATGTTCTCAAAATGAATTTTTCTTACACTCCTGCAATAACATCTCCACTTTAGTAGCACCTACAGACTCCAAACTTCCCAGTCTTGGACTTGGCAATATTTCAAAGGTTTGTTCACAGAGATTTTTCAATACTTAATTCCTAGCCTGATTTATTGTATTTTGAACCCCCAAAAAACAAGACTGAATTTGGATTTTTACAGATTTATTCACTAACTACTTAATTCAAAAGATATTCAAAATCCCCTCTGAACAAATCTTTGCAACTAAACATCAACAAAACAGTCTATTCAATGCACAAATCAAAGCAGATCCTCCTCACAAACGAAAGTACCAGCTCGAGGAACAAATGGAACCATTCAGAGAGCCCACATAGAAGTCTGCAATTAGTCAAGGGGGAAAAAAAACACTTGAATAAAGCAAAATTACAAGTGGCAATGCTCTTAATGGGAGGAGAGAGTGAGTGAGATAGTTGAGAGTGAAATCCATATTGCTCAAAAAAAGAAACTGCAGCATGACGTCTTCCATTGGTCATGTTTGTTTATAATTATTTTCTTTGAATTTTAAAAGAACATTGGGACATTATAGCTATGTTATGCACATTTATTTATCCCTTTATTTATTTATTTAGAGTTGATTGACTTCTGAAATATTCCCATAAACACGCTTTATTACGTGCATAAATTGACATGGAGCTCAAGTTGGTCTTATTTGGGTGCATGTGGTTTTTCTCACCTCCCGCTGTTAATCATCTCCTGTTGTTGCACCATATATTCTGCTGTGGCGCTTTGGAAACTGTGTGACCGGGTATTTCTTGGCATTTGTTGCAACACAGAGAGAATTAAAACCTGTGTTTTTTGGAGCCTGATCCCCGGGTCCTGAGTGTTATTCCATACTCACTGCCATGTCCATTTAATGCTGTACATTCGCTCTGTATGTGTAGGTAAACAACGCACAATATTGTTCCATTCAAAGTGGGGTCAATTTGCTGCGATGCTTAGTCAGTGGCCGCTTGGCAAGAGCGGGAGCACATGTTGGCTGAATCCCAGTTTGGCAAATCCACTCCCATTAACCATTTTGGAGATTGAAAAGGGTCGAAAAGGGCCAAGCTGTGATGACTGGACCAGTGTTCCTCCGGACTATCCACAAAACACTATCGAATTATACAAAAAACATGGGGCAATTGATTTCTGTGAATGTGCCAACCGCAGACAGGAAGGGTTTGTAGTAGTAGTTGTAGTAGTAGTAGCAAGGCATCCACATAACCGACATGCTACACACAAGTCCAGACTCCAATCACATGAATATACAAACAAGACAAAAAAGGCTCTGAAAAAGGGGACCAAGCTGTTTAACCATTCTATCTGCCCAGACCAGCTGTGCACATAGTCTAAAATGAAATGACCTATAAAGGCATAATTTAAGTTAATTTAATTGCAGAATGACATGTGGGACAAATGACTGCCGGGTTCTGTATTTGGTGAAGGCTGAGCTGCTCCCCTCTCCCCTAACCCTAACCCAGAAACTCCCTGGACAGTGGATGACAGATCATATTTTGTCTGCTTTGTCCAGAGCTCGAGGTAAATAAATGTCTTGCAGGCTGTTCAGAGGAATGCCTTGGATTTTACCTGCAGCTGTAACTATTTTCCTGAGCGAGTTCTTTTGTGCCTCAGTTATGGACCTGTACCAAGCGGCAATACAAAGAGTCAGAGCACTCTCCACAAAAGCACTGTAACACATAATAATAATAATAATGCATCGGTTTTATATAGCGCTATTCTGGACACTCAAAGACGCTTTACATGGCATTATTTGTTCACTCCATACTTGGTGGTGGTAAGCTACTATTGTAGCCACAGCTGCCCAGGGGTAGACTGACAGAAGCGAGGCTGCCAATTTGCGCCATCGGCCCTTCCGCCCACCACCACACATTCATTCTCTCACGACATTCATATAGGCTTATCTCTGTTCATTTGTCAAAAGTAGTGCTTTACTTTGGGCCTCATCACGACAGCTTGCCTACACCTGTAATACACAACTTTACAAAATGCTGGGATCTGAAAGCCATACGCTCATTATATCCTCAGTACTCACAGTGAAGAGGGCCTGTTCTGCCGGGGCTCCAGCTCTCCGTCGGTGCTGGTCAGGCTGTGGCGTGGGGTCCTGCCCTGGCTGCCGCTGCTGCTGCTACTGCTGCTGTTACAGTTGGCCATGTTCAGCTGGAGCTCTGCCACTGGAGCATTAGCCACACTGTTTCTCTTCTCGCCTACAGGAAACATGACATGCTCAATCTTCTCAGCCAGAAATCAGGGCTATATTTTACTTAGCATTCAAATCTAGGTCTCTGAATTGTACTGTATTGTATGCTGTGTCTGAGATCTTTCCCAGAGAGCAAGGTCACCTAACGTGGATAATCTGTGCCAAACTGACAACTGGACACATCTTTAAAATGCACATCTCTTCACAGAGTTGTCTTACAGTTAATAGTGGAAACCCTGTGGTGAATGTGAAGGCGTGTGCCCTTTGAGATTTTAAAAGGTCAAGGTGTTAAGGTTGAGATGAAATTTGTCCTCTACATTTGATCCATCCTTTGATGCCGCTGGCACAACTCATCAGGACCCGTGGGCACATGTGCACAGCGTCCCAGGGGCCCAGTGCCGCATCTCCAGATCTTGAGCCAGGCTAATGGTAGGGCTGGGCAATTAATCCAATCTCAATTAAAAAAGGTAAATTACGATAATCGCGTGGTGAGCTTTAATCGTCAATCCAACTGGCCACAGCTTTTCTACAGAAAACTAGCAATTACCAGTCTAGTCCAGTAGATGGCGGTAAATGCTCAGTGGTTTCCACTTAACCTCCATGGTTGATTCCATCTTGTCCGCATAATAAATCCAGCTTCGAGCTTCGTGCTGATGGTGAAAAAATGACCTGCATTTTCCCCCAAATATTGGAGCACTAAGGAACATGGACTTTTCTTTTCTACTCCAATGGGAAAGGTAGGCTAGAGATGCTTCTAACAATTGTTAGTAAACTTAAGCTAACACTAGCTGTTGTAATCTTTTGTCATTTCTTCACACACTTTCACTTTTGTATGATCTCTGCACATGTTTTTTGTTCAGCTGCTTCTACTGCGGGGGAGATGCACATGGAACTCAGCGCAAACTGTATAGACGGATGGTAAACTAGTTTTAACGATGCCAATACGCTAGCAAGCACCTCTCCTGGTGAGTTTTTGGCTTTGGGAAAAAAACACGACTCGCTCCATCATTTTGCCTGGCAGAGGCCTAAAGTTTGTCTGATTATAGCGGTTTTCTAAGACGTTTGATTGGACAATGACAATGGGACGGGGCTGGATACCCACTCAGCCACCGTGCTGTGGACCAAACTAAATACAGCCACACTTGACCAATGACTTAGATTCAGGAAACAGTTTTTGAAAAAACAGAAGTGGTTATGAAACTAAGTAAAGCTGTACCTAACGTTTTCCTTTAGCAGAGTAAACATATTTTTTGCCCCTGATTACATTGTAAAGCCATCACTTGAAAATATAAGCCTGGCATGCTGCTTCATCTAATTATAATAATACCTGCAAATTGTGAGGGCTACAATTGACATAGGATGACGACTAATTGTAACTTTCTACCTCAGTCACTGTTGTTGGGCATGGCAACTTGTGCTTTGACATTGTATTCTGCAAATATATTTACTTTAGGACAAAATGAAACTCTCTCTTTGCCAGTTTCAGTCATGACTTTTACCATATTGAATACTTTAGGATGCAAGGTAAGACTATTTTGATCTACTTATGTATATGCTGTATATTGCTGTCTTTTTTCTTAGAGTTTTTATTCAGTGAACATAAGAAACCATTATTCTATTATCTCTTGACCTTCTGGATTTCATATTTCCTAACTATTTGCACCCCCCTGTGTGTTCTTTGTAGGGCTGTCACTAACGATTATTTAGGTAATCGATTAATCGGTTGGTGCAAAAAGGTGCCTGGAAAGTGTAATTGTTAAAAGCTTTTTGCACATGAAGCTAAAGTGACAGCGTTTGAGGACGTCTTGATGGAGTAAAGTTAAAGCTAATGTTTGTAGGATGCTCTTTGTACAAGTTCCACATGTCATTCCTCATTTGAAAGCTAAGAACCTCTAAAATTCACTCTGGGATTGTAAAAGTGAGAGCGAGAGAGTCCTCTTTCTGCTTGGATTAGATTATGAGCCAAGATTTGGAACAATCAGAGCAACTTCTAGAACCAATGCCTTCAGAGTCAACATAGTTTTTTCACAAAAAATACAATTTTTTGATGTAATTCTTACTCTGTCTGAGTCTGTATATCCCAGAAACGATTAATCGATTACTAAAATAGTTGACAACTATTTCAATAATCGATTAGTTGACAATTAATCGATTAGTTGTTTCAGCCCTAGTTCTTTGTGTGTTAGAGCTGCTGTGTCGAGTACATTTCTCCATTGTGAGATCTTATTCTATCTTATGAAGGATCCTTCACTTAAATTACATTATGGCATTGTACTTACAGTTGTGCTCATAATGAAACAA
>OMNZ01105897.1:0-46882 GCA_900303255.1 Lesueurigobius sanzi | reverse complement strand
GACCACATGACTTTCTCCCATGACTCCTCTGGATCATCCAGATGGCCATTGGCAAACTTCAGATGGGCCTGGACATGGGCTGACTTAAGCAGGGGAACCTCCCGTGCGATGCATGATTTTAAACCATGATGTCTTAGTGTATTACTGATAGTAGCCTTGGAAACGGTGGTCCCAGCTCTCTTCAGGTCATTGACCAGCTCCCCCCGTGTAGTTCTGGGCTGATTCCTCACCTTTCTTAGCATCATTGATACCCCACGAGGTGAGATCTTGTGTGGAGCCCCAGTCCCAGGGACATTAGCCTCTTCTATTTTCTGACAATTGCTCCATTGTCCTTTTCTCAACAGGCTGCTTGGCAATTGCCCCGTAGCCCTTTCCAGCTTTATGAAGGTCTACAATTTTGTCTTTGGTGTCTTTTGAGAGCTCTTTGCTCTTGCCCATGTTGGTAGTTAGACTTTTGACTGATTGTGGGATGCACAAGTGTCTTAATGAAAGCTAAGAACCTCAAACAGGTGCTACTAAATTAGAATCATGACCAGAGTGTAGTTGGACTATTTCTGTAATCTTTATCTGTTACGTTCAAAATAATATGTTTTTATCCATAATCTTATCTTAAATATACTGTATAAAAGTAGAAATGGCAACTGGATGCTAAACACCGCTTTAAAGTATGCATAATCTGCACATATTCATTTCATTTTATGTGCTTAATGTGTAAACAATGTTTGGGGGACCCCAGGACACCACTGTGGAGTTTCAAATTGTCGTCTTGGCAAGTGTGTTTTTTGAGCTGAAGGCAAGTTAAAAGTAACATTTCAAAGTATATAATTAATGTGAACGACACACAAACACACTAAAAGGTATTAGACTAGTGTTTGAAAATGAATAAATATTGATAATTCCTATCAAAAGTTGGCACCAAATATTTAAACACCCTGAATATTTGTATATGTATACTGTATATGCCTCTAGCTAAATAAGGGAGTTGATATTTTCAATTAAAAAGTGCTATTTCATATGATGTGTTATAGCTTGTTTTTCTTGGCTTGTTCTTCATCTTGCTGAATAATTAATATATGACCCTATATTAAAAGCATAGCAGTTTCAGTGTTTTGGCAGTAACTCTCTTAGGAATGTACCAGCTGGTGATGACTTTGTAAACATTGTTCCAGTTCTCTCACTTCCACAAGAAGAACCCAAAATCCCTTGCATACACACAGACGAATGGGAGAATACCGTAGATCAATGTACTTACTCACTTGTGCTTGATTTGAGTATTCTTTTAATGGGAAATTATTCTAGTTGGTCAAATGTTGCTGTTTCCCTTCTTATTCTCACCTACCTCTTACTCTTTGCCTACATTGTTTTTGGTTTTCTTCTCATATGACCCTTTATGTTTGTATCCCGAGACGTATCCTGATGTGTCCACCATGTCCACGCGCCCGGCCTTGCCCTTCCCGCGGCCTGTGCCGTCAAAGCGTTCCTTGTGTGATCCGGTGAACTTGGTGGGGTCAGTCAAACGACTCACGGTAGGCGACGCAACGGCACGCTACAAGAGCAAAGAAATGATTAAATTAGGGATACAGTGGCAGAGTGGTTGGCATCCCTTCCTTCTCAAATGTGTGAGCAGTGATACATTTATCCTTCTCAAACTTTTGTAGTCATTGTGTATTATATTCTTATTTTTTTTTAATTGTTAGATCAGTGCTTAGTATAGGGAACACATTTCCTTCTGATTTTTCACTCAACTTCATGATCAGATGAGGGGAGCTATCCCAATACAGTCTGGCAATGTTCCCTATATAAAAGGTATTTTAATTATTTTTTATACAAAACACATATAATACTAACCCAAGTATTACTCATCAGTGGTTGATCTACAAACTGGTTAAAATAAAAAGTGTTCAAACTTAAGTCTGAGTACAGTTGGGTCTTATAAAGACACTCAGTCTGATTTAATTTGATTTGATGCACAGCCATCTACTTTACTAATACTAAATTACTAATTAAATAAATTACACTATAGTACTTTGGAGGGTTGTACATGAATGTTGAATGTCTGTTTATTGTACCCTTTTTCCCTTCTGCCCAATATTACTTTAAAGTAACAATACTCTTTACTTTGCCTACTCTACCCACTTCTGGTATACAGTCTCACATAGTAATACAATTCTACTTCTTACCGTAACTCCTGCAATGACAGGCGCCTTCCCCTCGATTAGCTTAAAAACCTCCACCTCAGCCTCCTCCCCACTCTTCTCCTTGTACCTTTTCCTTGCCAATTCTCCAAGTGCAACTTTAAACTCGTCATAGGTGATGGTGCGGACTGTTTTCTTCCTGAAACATAAACAGAAAACAGCAGTCAGTGTGATATCATGGTGTAGTAAAAGCCTAAAATACAGTATGTGCTCAGCTGTTCCTCCAGGCGCAGTCAGCCTCACATTTAGGTCATGGTCTGCGCAGTTTGAAATGGTTGCAGACAGTTGTGTACATAGCCCAGTGTTTGAGTCTTCAGTGTAGAGAAGGTTGTCCTCTGATATAAACAATGAGAGACCAGTGAAGACATTTGGAGCATGTCTTCCAGTATGTGCTGTGAGTACAGCTTCCCACTCTTATGGTGAGGAGCCTAGTAACTATTATAGTTGGCTCTCAAAAAATGTACCTCAAATTAGGGGAATGAAGCTGCTACATGGGTGTAGCATACACACTGATTTATGGGCACATGGAAAAATCAATTGTGAATGCTAAAGTTTAAAAACAAAGTCTTGGCTACAATTACAGGTTCATTTAATTTTATGAATTGGAACTGTATTTTTTATATCATCTTCTATTTAAATTTTGAAATAATTTGATAGCCAAAACTAATCTTAAGTTTATTTCAGTGACAAGGCTCATGGTAACGCAAACACAAACAGGCATCACTGTGGAGATACTTCCCTAAACAACTACAGCCCATAAAGTCCCTGAGCAACTGGCTGCCATAGAAACCATTACAGTAAACAGAGGTTTGGGTTCACTGCTGATTTAACTAATTAGTGACTTGCTTAGTTTTGTGCAGCCTACATTGGGGAGCTTCCATACTCCTACAGTGGTATACTATGTTAGCATGGAGATATGGCTAACAAAGAGGGAAAAATTAAAGAGCATCAGTTAAAACAAGCTACATATGATTAAATGACACAGAGTCTAATATCCTCCTATCATTTTTATATTAGTATATTTTTTATTTAGATGCAAAAAGATGAATGAATATCATTATTGAATATCATTAATGTTCATATCATTATAGCCTAACCATATAGTGAATGTGGATGGAGTTTCAATGGACAGCTATTTTATTTAGTTGTATAAAAAACTAAACTCTGTATTACGCTCTCCCCAAAGTGCCTCTTGTACTGTATAATGGAAAGATTGGAAACTAATAATTGTCTATACCAGATTACAGTGGTTTGCCTCCAGCAGCAGACACCACACCAGACCTTCACTCCCACAATAAATAAGCATCCACTCAGCCATACTGTCATCCGCCTGTGCTCATTAAGTAGTTTAATTTCTCATGCGTAACCAAAGGGCTTTGACACTGATTAAAAGGAAAGTTCAGATCTGCTCTATGGCATGGCAACCGTTTCCTGGCTCAGCCATGCCCCGAGTGAAAAGGTGCATAAACTTCAGCACCTCCCCCAATCGGCGTAGTGTGTACAGTACGTATTCCTTCCCTGTGCACAGCATAGAAACAAACATTTAGCTCAGATAATTCTAATGTATAATATTATTATAATATTAAGAGACTTAATATACAGTACATAATATAATATGAGACTTTGCTCCTTTACAGTTTGATATATCACTAGACTGCTCAGCCTATGTAACAGTAAAGTCCACTAAATATTCTCATCTCTTCTTTCAAAACCTACCCAACACTAACCTATCACAACTTTACCAAATTAGCAACTAGTTCCAAAGTAATAGTGCAAAACAATTATTACAGTGTCCCCAAATTGTTCATTTGTGGCTGTAAAAGTAAGATGTTATATTAAAAAACACCAGAACAAAAAGTTGACTTCTTAGTACACTTTTAGAGGAATGGCCTTTCCTCGTGCAGTGAGATCCAGTGATGAATGGCCTGCAGCGTTCATATCCTATTCTGGTGCTTTGTAGCAGAATAATGTTTATTCAAACTGGGAGGATGGCAACACAAGCATCAAAATACTGCAGCCTCATGAGGATGTGCCTTCCATGTTGATCAAGCAAGATGCAATTATATTGCAACCCACATGTATAATGAATGAATGAATCTAGCCTTTCTTTTGTTATGACAACACTGTAGTCAGGGCTAGTACTTAACGGTGTACTTTCCTTAAAAAGGATATTTAGGTGTGTTCAGAGGTGTGTGGGTCATACAACCAGTCACATAGAAGTCAAAACAAAGCTTGTTTAAGGCGCTTTGTGTACAACCTGTCAGCAGCAATATATGTACAGTATGTATGTATACAAGAGAACGTGATGATTACAGATTAGTATGCATTACTGAATAGGAATACAGTGCCCTCATTTCTTGGGTGTGTAATGATACAGTGTAAGTACACAGCTAATTCTGAATTAATATCATTCATTTTATCCAAAGTGCATCAGAGTATATTATGTGGAATGTAATTACTCTCTTGCTTATTAAATACAGTATTAATTTACCATTTGGATTACTAACCCAAGAGTACTTGAACTGACCTTTGAAAGTGCTGATTGTAAAGACGACATTTCCCAAGATCTAGTATAATATTTTTTCTGCTGTATCTGGTGCCAGTGAATTACTTTACTAGGGAAAAAACATTATCATTCATCATCATAAGCCCAGTCTTCACTCCAGTGCAAATCTGCTTGGGCATACCAGCCATCTGATCTAAATATTGAATGTAATAATAAGCCATGCTGTGGCAAGGCAGTCAAATGAAGGTTAGCTATATATATATATATATATATATATTATAATGTTGAAGAAAGAGGATTCAACTCTTTAATAGCAGACTTCTCAGACATTAGAAACATTGCACTGTGACTTACTTGACCTTGCTGAAGACAATATCCACGTCAGTCAGGGTGATGCTTTTGCCGTCGATCACACCACAGTCCTTGCACAGTTTGGACCAGTTTTTGCCGTGCATCTCTTTGCCCGTGGCCCGCGTGTCTCCGTGAATGGCAAAGCGCCGGAACGATTCCTCCAACGCCGTGATCTCGACAGGTGTGGACGAGCCCATGCCGCCGTCGCTCGTGCCGTTGGACTCTGTGGAGAGCCTTTTGGAGGTGCGGTCCCGCGACTGCTCACTGTTCGGCCTCATCGGGACAGAGCTGATGTTCGGGTGCTTGGCTGTTTGGACCTTAAAGTCATCTATGTTGTCTCTGTAGAGCACACAGTTGGAAGAAATGCTGTATTATGTTGGGCTTCAATTGAGAAAATGCTACTTTTTATTGGGTATTTGTCAGAAAAGACCGGTTGGAATTAATAGTGATTTATTACTTGCAGGAAACATGTTGGCCCACACTTTATACGTCTATCTATTTGAACCAAGATTATTATGATTAACAGTTATTAATGTGAAGTAAAATTCAATATGACGTCATTATGTCAGTGACTGGACCTCTTTCAAACTATGTGTAGTTGGTTCTGTAGTTTTTTAACAATAAAATAAATATAAATTACACTACTATTCCCTAAACTAGAACAGCATGTTGTAGTTGCAATGTGTCCATTGGTAAATTAGTGTCACTGAGGAATGATGATACATTAAAAATAACATGACTTCCTATGTAGCTGATAGGTTAGTGTCTTCAGTGTCATGAGTTCGAGTCCTGGCTCTGACAAATTGCTTATTTTCCACCACCTTTCACCCTGATCTGTCCTGTCAAATAAAAATCTAAGGGCCAAAACATGAGCAAACAAACTTGACAGTGCCAACAGCATCTGTCCTGACATGCTCAAACCAGTTAAATTATTTGACCTCTACTTTATTGACAATTGAAGAGTTGCATCTGGTGCCAAGTTTGTAACTAAATGCATAAACACATTATGCAAATCTAGTACTGTTATTACAAACTTACTTTCTTCTTGATGGCGCATTTTTCCTGACTTTTTGCACCCCCCTGTGTGATCCTATCATAAGAGTTGTTGTAACAAGTGAATTTCTCCATTGTGAGATCAATAAAGAGCTATCTTATCTTAAACAAGGCTTGTCAACTGTAACCTAGTGGTGCAGGTCTATAGAAGGAACACAGTGTGTTGTGATGATAAGGTCAAGGCAAAGCTTGTGAAAGTTTACACAGTCTTTAAGCCTGTCAAGAAGTCAATAGAGTTTTACAGCGACATAGCAGCTTTAGTGTCAAATCAATACATATTTTAAAGCCTCACAAACTGAAACTTGGGTAGTGAAAATGATAATGCCAGACTTACTTGTGGTCTGCCATGCCTGTGCAGAAACTCGTGTCCCTGTGTGCAGTGCTCAATGCAGTGGATGACTTTTGCTTTCTCTTTGTGCTGTGGAAAATATGACACCAAAAGGTGAAGACGGTGAGAGGATGTGTTCACACAAAACGTGAACTTAAAAGGGAGGGGTTAAACAAGGAAACGTCACAATCATGCACCATAACAATCAACTAATGATACTAATGATACACATGTGACACACACACACACACACACACACACACACACACACACACACACACACACAAATGAAAAGTACTTGATATGTTACAGGTAGCATATAGTATCATTGACAAAAGTTCTTAAAAGTACCAAGTGCAGATGGAAACTCCTGTATGACTAAAGTTTACCTAAAGTAACACTTTGCAAGTAATTGGCAAAATTTACTAAAATAATGAATTCTCCATGAAATGAATAAATACTTCTAACACATCAAAAGTGATAATCGCCACATTAAGGAAACTGCAATAAAATACACTTATTACAAATAGTAATAAAATAGGATGAGACAGGGTACATAAAACATAAGCCAATCAATAACTCATTCATCACATACACAAGACACTGGCATTTTATTTTGACAATTCTTAAAAGAAACCGCCAAGATTGAAAGTGTGCCTTGTATATCACCACAATTAAAGCAGCAAAGCAATGTATTTAGTAATTAACATCATTTCAAAGAGGATTGCAAATAGTTGAGCATGATCTCACCTTCCAGCTGTTCCCATAATGAGCTAAGCATCCTTTGTTACCATGGCAATTTCAAATCCTACTTTAAAAGCATGAGTTATTACAAATGGATAACAAGAACAAGACACTAACCCCGTGGAAGATCCCGTGGCTTGTTCACTATGCAATGTGCTCCTGCCTGCAGAGTGTCAAGCTTCTCCAGCCCCCATAAAGTGACTTCACACCCCCAAAGTCTGCATGTAAAGCGGCTGAATTGTACTCCCAGCCCTGACATTCACTAAACTAATCTGCACTCGCCAGTCAATGGGTACCAAGGTTCAACCAATAACAGTGTATCCAGCCATTATTATTACAACAATGTATATTCATAGCAACCTTATAAATGTCCGTCAATCATGGTATTTAGCGTAAGAGACACTGGGAGCCCATTGTCAAGAGCAAGTGGCTCCGCTGTCTGACCAGTGGGCACCTCTTACCCCCCCCCCACACAGACGCAGTGACATCGCGAACTAACACAATTGAAAGCCGAGTTGGAAGTCATATTGTATGTCATCACACATTCAGGCCAAGACAAATGGGATTGTGAGTTATTGTAGTGAGTCATTCAAGCCTTAGTCACAAGGGATAGGTTAGTTCATATGTGAGATAAATAGGAATACGACTCAAGTGGTTTGATGATAATAATAGTTAATATAAGTAAATATAAAGAGAGGTTTCAGGTTTGTGTTTGCTGTGTTGGGGAACAGGACCTCCAGGGGCTTTGGTTTGGACTTCGAATCTAGGGTGCATTTACAGTGGCAATTATGTTACTTAATAATATAATAAAGGTAATGCATCAGTTACAGCAAAGGGTTATTACACACAGAGCTTAGATTAATCAAACTGATATGGATAAATATTGATTCATTTTCATTATCAGCTCTATTTTTTGTAACCAGTCGTGATAATGAACAATTGAACACGAATAATTGCATAGCATGTCTGCCCAGTTGGAGTAGAAGGTTAAGTTTGTGGTTGTTGAGCAGTTTTTTGTTATGGCCCCCCTGCTATAGTTCCTTGGAGCCTTACAATGGAGAAATGCACAGAAATATACCTATACCTATCATTAAGAATTCTAAACTTTGTCTGTTGTCAGTGTTAATTTTACATTGAATGCCCTTTTGTGAAAGATTTTACTTGTATTATTCATCTTGTATGATCATTCTAGTATTCAATATACCCCAACACAATTATGATGTTTGTTTTGGCATTTTCTTTATTAATTAATTTTGAGTCTGTGTGTTGTCGCTTTGGTTTAGTATCCATAATTATATTGACCCATCACACATCGTTTTAATCAATGTACTATGAGCTGTGGGTTTTCCTTTGTGCTCCATTGACAGCCAATACAAAGAAGCCTCTTCAGCCTCCTTCAATTATGGTCAGTGTACTCAAGTGGCCAATTCATTTGTACAAACAGCATATTATACATAAGAGGTCTTTATCACTGCACTACTGGTAATAGCCTAAGCCCAACGTGTGCAGTTAACATAGGCCTTGCTCCACATAATAATCTCATTCCGTGCATTTCTGACTGACTAATTTAGTAGGTTACATAACATTCAGATAGTGAGTAATATTTTCAGACATTGCTGGTTTTAACCCTAATTAAAAGTGCACGTTTGGATCATTTTTACAGTTTTAGTATTTAGCCCGTTTCTGCTCCAGTTTACCACGGCTACACTGTAACCATGTGGTGTAAGGGCAGCTCTCCAGAGAGACAAATCTTTGACTGGATGACAGCATGCTTACATACACGCGCCTCCTGGCCATACACAGCACAGATGAGTGGTTTAACTATAAATTGACCCATTTTGAACTGTGTCTATTCATAGCAACAATGCCGCACACTGGCCAGAACATTCTAGTCATTCTCAAGGGAGGAGAGCAAGGCAGCAGACGACCATACTGTACTGTACTGCCAAACAAAAATGATTTTAGTGGCCATTAGTTGCGCAGGCAGGTGGTGTTGGTTGGTTTTAAAGGCACACGTTGGTGATGCGGTGGTTGTTGTTGTTGTGGTGGTTGTTGTTGTTGTGGGTGTGACGCGAAGAAGGCGAGGTGAGAAACAAACAGCCGGGAGCCCATCTGTTTTATAACTAGTCCACTGCCCGCTCCAAGCAGCTGCTCAAGAATGCAACCTTGTCATTTTATTGTTAGATGTAACAACGTAACCACAGTAACCCAGGAACACTCATCAGGAACCGTGAACGCCACCAGGCAAACATTGACCAGGTTTACTAGCCAGGGCCTAAACACATGAATATTGTGGGAATACTGGTTTTGCAAAATCATAAGTGAATTGTCATTAAATATCAACTGTACAATATAAAATACCAACTAACTATTATATATCAAAAACTTACCTATGTGTTAACTAACAATCAGTAAAGTCAATATATTATAATTTTTTGTGTGTGTTTGCATTGTTGATTTAATAGGGGATGTGTTCGAAATAGAGTATCGAATTGCCAGTTTCTGAATTCTGAAACTTGGTTGCCATGGTTTCTGGGTACATTCAGCTATTGCAAACCAGGAAGGTAGGACAACTCCAGGCTACAGCTCCTTAGCTTTGCATTATAGCGCCGCTAACAATGTGAACGCCAGTAAAGGAAAGAAATACAAAGCACCAAAACGTACCTCACATTATAGCTTTGATGGTGAGGTATGAGGTGTATATTCCTTTCCCTTACTGTTGTTCACATTGTTAGCAGAGCTTTAATGCAAAACGAAGCAGCTGTAGCCTGGAGTTGTCCTACCTGGTTTGTAACTGCCGAATGCACCCAGAAACCATAGCAACCAAGTCAATTCAGAAACTGGCACTTGAATAGTACTTTGAATGGTACCTTCCTTGCTAATATTATGCATTCCTAATCTAACTATTCCATGTTTACATACATTATTAACATGCACTGTCCCGACCAAATAAACAAATAATATAGTCTTCCTTTCTGGGCTACATGGCAATACTTACATAGAGAAGAGGTTTTGGTTAATCCTTATACCAACCACCTACCCCTCCCTCACACTTGCCCCTTAGTAAGAAGGAAACAGAATGACATCAGCATCCCATAGCTCCTGTGTGAGGTCACCACAGTCTGAGCCTGCCCTCACCTCCTATGAATCCACCTCCTCGGCATGTTCTCTGTGGTGGAAAACTAAATTCCTGAGGCCATCTACCGCAGTCGTGTTGGCCCTAAGAGCATCTTCACTAGGGTAAATGTATAAGGTAACAATGTTTGCAAGTTAGACACACCAACAGGGCAGATAGATTGTCCTCAGTAGACCTCCAATTGGAAAATGTGTGTAATGCACATACACAGCTGTATTTGTAGCAGGATAAAGTCAAATTCATTTTTAAAGCCAGACCAGTAATGCCATCTAAATGTCGTCCAAAGGTTTGTCATATCTGATTGCTGCTTGGACCAAATATAGTAATGTTGCCTTTACATATGTAACTCATGGTATTCACTCTTGATGGGATTTATGGCTATTTAAAAGGAGCCAAATTTAGGGGATCCATTCATTCCAAAGAGCCATTTACAACAAATTATTCAATTTAAGAACTGTGTGAAAATGTACACTACTGCTCAAAGGTTTGGGGTCACTTTTTGATGTATGGCATTTTCTTTATTTTCAATAACTATTTATGACTATTTACATTGTAGATTCTCACTGAAGGCCTTCAATTTATCCATGAACACATATGGAATTATGTTTTAAACAAAAAAGATTAAGTCAAAATCTCACCTTTTGTTTTGATTACTGCTTTTCACACTTTTGGCATTTTCTCAATGTCACCAGAAACGGTTTTCAGTTCTGACTGTTCAATACCATTTCAGGTCACAACCTAATGAAGCTCATTGAGAAAAAAAAAAGCAAAGAAAAGTGGAAAGAGAGCGAAGCGTAGCTATTTAGAAGAATCATGAATATAAAAAATATTTTGATCTATTTCATCCTTTTTTTAAATTTTATTTCCTACATAATTCCATGTTCATTCATAGTTTAATGCCTTCATTGAGAATCGTACAATGCAAATAGTCTTGAAAACAAAATAAAAAAGTGACCCCAAAGTTTTGAGCGGTAGGGTATATACTGTAGATTATATAATCTGAGAAGTAATCCCTGAGACTGAGCTACACTGGTTTGTGCCACTTGAAATATCTAATCACGTTCTAAATATCTGATTCGGTCAGTACTCACTATATTTGCTTAACTTGAGCTGCATGTGAGTCACCATGCAAATAAAACACATTCCTGCTATGAGTTTAATTGTTGGTGACAGAATCCGGAGGCTCTTGGATGAAACACAGAGGAAAAAATAAAATCTGGGACACGCTTGGTGAGTGTCTTCTGCTCATGCATACCTAATTCAACCTATGTCAGCTTTACTACCAAGCCATTCACAGATTCCCTTCTTGAGTATTTCATGTAAGGCTCATCTCTCTTTTGGCAATTCCCACTAGAGGCAGTTGGTAAAACTAGGGTTTCGGCTGGGATTTCCCTCGACAGCACCATTTAAAACATCAGAATCACTGCACTGTTGTGGCATCACATCGTTATAAAAATAAGTGTAGTGGTGTTATTTGACGTTATTATGGCATACTTCAAGGTTCTGTTAAAAGCAACATGACAGTTTCTTCCCTTTATCCATTTGATGACTGACAGTGAGAAGCCAGTGCTGTCATTCATTCAAAAATGAATATATCATGAATTTCACAGCCAATGCAGGCTGGAATGTTTATATTACTGAATATGGCGGCAGCTGCTGCAGAGCCAGTCTCTTCGTGTCAGGATTCTTGCACAAAATGTGTTACATAAACTGCCAAACACTGGACTCAAAATACATCCACGTGACCACTTTGTTTTTGGAAGCACGGATGCAAAAATAGGCTGCCATAAGAGACAATCATGCAAGTGGACGACCATGCAAAGATATCTTGGATTATTACGCACGCACACAACATGAAATGAGATTCGCCGTATTGTCACACCATGACAATGACCAATAAACAGTTACAATTAACATTACCGATTAAAAGTGTCGTAATCACCTGGAAAGACAGTTCCCTTTCGTCGATAATTTCACAAAAACATAATAGCGTGTCGCGTAGCCTCAGTGCGCTCGCGCTGGTTGCGCTCAAATGTCTGCCCGCTCCCGTCCCTAGGAGATGCTGAGCAGAACCCAGCCCGCTGATTGGCTGCAGCTCAGCGCGACGATTGTTTTCTTCAGGCCTCATTGTTGGTCTGTGATGGAGTATTATTACCCAGTGAAGCGCCAAAACAAGAGGATATGTCTATTTCCCTATCGCCTTTTAGTGAATATGACTGCGAATGGTCTTAACGAATAAACAATACAAATTAGATGCCTGTAATGCACACATTAGGTACATGCCTACATTCAGCAAATATGTTGTGTCATGTGCGCTCGGTGAATGTATAAAAATAGTGTCCCCCTACTCGTGCTCCAAACGCAACGCAAAAGCCTGCATTAGTAGCCGAGAATGCCCCCTGAACGTGAGCAGTGTTACACAAGTAGCCCAACCTAATGGCAGACCGTGGAGGGACATTACGTAATCAATAGTCTGCTGTTGAGACATTGTCCCTTTGAGTGGGAGACCAGTCCATGCGATAAAAACGCTAGTATTGTCTGTGACTAGGAGATAAGGGACACAGCAAAGATGATGAAAGGTCTACAAGACAAGTGTAAACACAGGATGACATAATTCATATTTCAACATGTATCAACGGCGCCCCTCTGTGGTTAACATTTATGATTTTTTTTATTGCACACAATCATTTTAAATACCATATATAATTGGATACAATCATTTTAAATGGTTAAGAACAAATAATTTGTGACTGGACAAAATTTAAGATGAATAGTGGTGAAGGCTTTCAATGGCTTTGATGCAGAATACAGTAACGGCACAAATATTAAAAGGTAAGCACTTTCAAATTATCATTTAACTTTCAACCGATAATATGATGGATTTAATTTATGAAATTAAAATCAGATTACATGATTGTGTGGTTACATTACAACAACTTTTACAATGGCGGTAAAACACTAAGCACATTTTTACAAATAATTGTATGAAATAAATAATAAACAACATATGTTGTGAGTTTTATGGCTGTGCCCTATCCTCATCGGGGATCATGACTGAGCTGCCCAAAGGGTCCTGCACCTGAGGCACACAATCTGACCTCAAACGGTCAGAAACATCTGGGCCCAGTCTCTGGTCTCTGCTGCTGCTTTCAGACAGGACTCCTGAAAGATGTGCAATATGGAAAAGTTTTAGCAAAAAGAAAAAGGATTTCCTGGAAAGTGACAACAGTTATATACCATTTGCCCTTTAGTCTGTGTGAACACTTGAGCTGCACCAATAGGTCAAATTTTAAAAAGCCCACCTAAATCTTTGGTGTTACTGCTTGTGCCATATTGAAGACTATTGTCCCTTTCTTCTGGATTCTTGAAATGTTCCAACTAAACAGAAATAGACACATTTACCAATTAAAATCTAACTTTGATGCACGGACATGTAGATCAAGGTTTACCTCTGTGCATATTGACGGTGAAACTTTTGCACAAACACTGTAAAAGGGGGAAAAAGTAAGTGTCTCTCTCTCTAGAACAGGGGTCTTCAACCTTTTTTTCACCTTATGAGTTACTTTCCCTGAACAAAATTGGCAGAGAGCTACAGTACATATGCTTTGAAAAGGCTTACGAACAACGGAAAATTAATTATCTAAAATATGACTCATTAAGCATAAATTAATGTAGAAAGCGTTTGGGCAGCTGCTTGGAAAGAGCTGAAGAGCTACTTGTAGCCCCTGTGCAACTGGTTGGAGATCCCTGCTCCAGAACAACAACAAAACATCTATAAATGTAAGTAATTACTAAATGGAGAGCTTTCACCTGGCCTTTATAAGAACTATTGATATATTACCTTGAACTAGGAGCTAATGTGGGTTCACAATCGATGGAGTGAGTCTGTCTCTACGAAAGGACAAATTAAAACAAAATGATCAAACAATAAAGCCATGCTTAATAGTAGCTGTGTGACTGAGGTGGGACTATGTCTCACCTTTGTAGATTTGTTGTGGTGCTTTACATTATTTTCCACCTCAAGGTCTTTGTTCCTAGCTTCTTTTTGCCGCTGCATCTTGATATAGTCATATGAGCTTATCCCCTTGTACACTGCAGAATAATGAAAATTACAAATTAGATTTAGAACCATTAGAAATAAAAGGTATCTTCATAAGGTCTCACAGAGGTAAAGGTGATGGCCCAACAGGTGAACCAGAAGCAGCAGACTGATGAAACTCAGCAGGACTGTAATGAAAGCTACAACAAGAAGACCAGCAGATGTGGTCTTTAGGGGTGCTGCAGGCAAAAATACCAACCAGGTCTCATTTGCCAACGAATCTGTGAAAAATACATACAAAATGATTGTGAGGTAAACATATAAAAATAACAACAATATACAGTAATTAAAGCAACACTGCATACATTTTAATGTTCAGGTTTTTAAGGTTTTAAGGTTCGTCCTCGAGAGGCCACAAGTGCCAGTGCACTGTCGCAAAAACACCTGTATGAATGACTAATCATGTGGAAAATAGTGAATAATATTAGCACAAGCACCAATGAATATCCCCCAAGTAAAATAAAAGTAAAATTTACTTTGTACTGTCACCTCACTCAGTAGCTCATTGTATCCCTTTAACCCTTATCCCACTCTGTGTACATTTTGATTGGCTTTGCTTTATCATTTGATGATCATTTTGACTGTTCTGGTCTGAATTTCTCCAGAAAATGCACTTTGCACCCTAATCACACCTTTGTGTACATAATTGTAACAGCTATAAAATCACCATACATTTATATTTTTTTGCAAGAAAAAAATCATGCACTTCAAACTATTTTGGTGCTTAACTGTGACCCATTCAAGGCTCTGATCACCACCAAGCCCCAGCCCTCTAATGTTTATTATTTAGAAAATATTCAATGTTGTGCGTTTTTGTGTGTGACAATTTTCAAAGCTCATATAAAAACATTTAAAGGGTCAAAATCCCTCAAATTATTGAAGATTTGAAGTAGATAAAGTGCACAAAAAAGTCGAAAAAATATATAGATGTCTGGTGATTTCATAACTGTGGTGTGTACTTAGGTAATTAGGGTGCAGAATGGAAGGGTGGGAGTAGGGTAACCAAATCCTAGGAGTGTTGTATCTGGAGAGGGCAGCCCTCTCGGAGCATAGGAGCACATCTAAGGCTGTACTGTATATTGACCCAAAGAACAGCCAAAACTATCATTAATCATACAGTAACTTCTGCAGTGTTGCTTTAATGAACTGACTCACTTTAAATAGAATTTAATAAAATTATATTTGAAGTGATAGTCTGTAAGGTGGCAAAATTAGGTGAGCGAAGGTTAAATTCTAAGAAAATGTATTAACGTATGTATTCTTTTAAATTCGTAATACATTTAGACTTACACACTTTTTTCTTTTTTTTTTGAGAATGTAATTATTATACTGATGTTTTGTTTTGTGTTTATTTTATTATTGGGTTTTGGGACATTTGGGATATAGATTACTCCTATTAAAAAAACAAAAAAAAACATTAATAATTATCTTAAGCTATACATTTGAGTTGTGCACTTACTGCTGAATTGTGGAGCAGTCCTTAAGTTGTTTGGGTCCAGATAGTGTTGGATGAATATAAACAAAATAACCATAAACAACATCAAAGTGCCAAATGTAGCTGAACACAATGCGACAAAAAAAAACCTGGAGGAAAAACCCAGTTAGTTTAGTTTATCATCCATTCTACCATCCTTTGTATAACATGTCCTCTATTATTACTTACCAATAGTTTCGACCACCCACACAGTTGTTCAGCCATTTACAGTGATGATCAAAATTGTAGACACACTTGTTGCATGCACCACAGTGTTTTACCTTTGGACTCCTGTATTAAAGACAACTGATGTCAAATAGGTTGTGTTCACATGACATTACAATTAACTGATATGCATCCATGTGACGTCCAACTGTCATTTCTGACGGCCACTGGTCTTCCGCTCCCGGTGATTAGCTATGAGGGATTAGCAGTGTCTCACACAAATAAATAAATATCTCAAGATTACGTGGTGAACAGCGAGTTACTAATGGGATGTGAATGAATGGAAGTAGCCTATATTCAAATATTATTTTAAATATTATGATTTAGTGACTTGATAGATTTGAACAAGCCTGCATAAAAAATAATCAGTCTGTCTTTGATGAAAATTATATTTTGCTGTTTATATTTACAACTAGCCATTAGCTCTGAGATGAAAACTCACAGACATTTCCTGTGGTCAACTATTCACATCTAAAATGATTTTTGAACACGTTGCCAGTGATTTTGTCCGTCACATTATCTTTAAATGTTTGTTAAATTCTGTGAGACCCTGCTACTCCATTATAGAAAGATATCGGGAGAGATACCCCCTTAGTCCAGGAACAAGTCATCTCCAAATAAAAATATTTAGGTTCTTTTATTTTTGATCTTGTGTTTGTTTAATATTTCACAGTAAATAGACCTATCTGAAATACCCCACCACCACAACCGGATAGTTTGTTAGGGATTGGGTTCAGAAACAAGGCTGTATATGGCTTAAACCACAACAATTGCACCTATGCGATAGCATAATAACACCACTTTTAAATGCAGTAATGATTTAGGAAAAAAGTTTAGTTTGTGCCGTCACTGAATTGTATATGGATAGGCCCAGTATTAGAGAAATTTTAACCAAAAACAAGCTTTTTAGAGCTTTTTACACCGCAAAAATACATACACTTTGACATCACAAAGGTAACAGTGCAGGTCCTGGATGACGTGTCGTTGCTTGGTTCGATCAAACAGTGGCATTGGGTTCGAGTAGGTTTGCTTAGCTCTCACACTCGCATCAGCTGGGTCGATTATCTCAGCTGCCAAATGACTGAGAAAATGTAAAATAAATGCAGTTCCTGTAAGCTGCAAATAATGAGTTAAGGCATACACTGGAAATGGTTTATGAGAGAACGTCATTCTGCAGAAAATACAAAATATACACAAGTAGAGCTCATATTATAAATTATGACTATATATGTTGTATATATGTACAGTACAGGCCAAAAGTTTGGACACACCTTCTCATTCAATGTGTTTTCTTTATTTTCATGACCATTGATAAAGAAGAAATTCCACTAATGAACCCTGATAAGGCACACCTGTGAAGTGAAAACCATGTCAGGTGACTACTTCTTGAAGCTCATCGAGAGAATGCCAAGAGTGTGCAAAGCAGTAATCAGAGCAAAGGGTGGCTATTTTAAAGAAACTATAACAACTTACTATATACTATAACAATATATAACATGTTTTCAGTTATTTCACCTTTTTGTGTTAAGTACATAACTCCACATGTATTCATTCATAGTTTTGATGCCTTCAGTGAGGATCTACAATGTAAATAGTCATGAAAATAAAGAAAACACATTGAATGAGAAGGTGTGTCCAAACTTTTGGCCTGTTTTTCTTATTTGAAGCTAAGAAAGTATAGCTAAGAGTATAGCTTATTTGAAGCTATACTCTTTACTGCTTTATTGTCACTATATTGAAATTCGTTATCTGTAATTGAATTAACCACTTCTCCAACGTCACTGGAGAGATCTGTCTGGAACAGTGCAGCACATGCATACTCCTCTCCAAAACATGATCTTGGTTTAGTCAGAGGTTCATAGCTTAAAAAATATCTTTTTTCTGCAAGTTTTAACATGATGGGGAAAACCAGAGCACCTGGAAGAAATCCACCCGGACACAGGGAAAACTCCATACAGAAATGCTCCCACGTGGTCTGAGAATCTACCCCCTTCTTGCTGTAAGGAATGAGCACAACCACTCAGCCATGGGTGCTGCCTAAACTTTAAAAAATCTACTCAAAACAAGATAAATATGGCAAATTATGGCTATTTTAACTCCTGTGTATTGCTTAGTAGCATTGGAGCAACAGATCTGTAACTTCTAATAAGCTAGATGTGATCATGTGGCATTCATCTTGTGACTAAGTCAATTTATTGGCGACTGGGCTCAGTGGTTAACTCTTGTATGGTGTGCCTCGAGCCGATGCATACTGGAGCCCTGTATTCCCTACATAAAAAGACAAAGATTCCGCTCTGAAAGAAAGGCCCATTTCTCTTCATATACAAAGAAATAGAGATTTGCTGTGTGTAAAGGATACAGCGTAGACAACATGGTTCCACGATGGGGGCAGGAGAGGGATATAGATGCCGAAGCTCACAATGGCCATATAGATAAAAACAAGCCAGCCTATGATTTGTGCCACTTGAGGGGGCCATGACCATCCATTCATTCGGGCAGGTTTCGAAGGCACCAGTTCATTCCTGCTGCCACTGCTGTGTATAGGAGCCGTGCGTTTTGACTGTACATTGCAGCAGTCCATCTGGAGGAAAGAGAAATAGGCATTGTCAGATATTGAAAAGCCTACTACATGCTGTGCCTCCTTGGCCTCATTTGACGGGGAAATGAGTTATGTAAATTGGCTATATAATGATAGTGGCTCCTGCCTACACTATTAGTAACCTCTTTTCTGTGTCTTTTGTTGATAGGAATAATGATAAACCTGCATTAACTGAGTAAACCCTATTCTGAACAATGTCTATGAATTGATTTTTATTTTCTATACAATCTTATCTAAACAATTGAAGCATTTATCAAAACAATTGAAGAAACTTTTAAATCACAGGTTATGAAAAAGTAGGACTACAGAAGAAGAAAAGAGAGAAAGTGAGGTTAAATGGCCGTGTTTGTTGGTTCAGTTGCGTTTGCTAGTTCACAGAAATCCGCTTGTTGTCAAGGCAGCTTTTCCATATTTGTGTAGCTACAGAAACACTAAGCAGCCAACTCAGCTATTCTAGCTGAAAACAAAAAAGGATTATTGGGCTAACGCAAAGCCATGTAGGGTGTAGCTAGAATTAAGGATTAATTAATTTAGGAATCAAATAGAAAACTTACATTTAGGCTACAGAACAGTCAAAGATGACGTCCCTGACTAAACAACATCCAGGCGCAGCAGAGGAGCAGGTGCTTTAAAAAGTTTTAAACACGATATTCACATCGCTCAAAAATATAAATAAAAAAAGAAATTCAGTAAGTCCATGTACAAAAACAGCATGTAAAAGCGCAAAATGCTTTTCCAGTGTCAAAAGCAAAGGACGCAGCAGATAAGTTGATCAAATCAACTCAGAGGTCGGAGCAGCACTGCGTCTATGGTTACCGTCCTTATGCGCATGCGCATTGTAGTTAAGTGGCTGAACGTCACGAGATCATTGATCGGCAACTGCATTGAATAGTTGCTTCCAAAGGTTGGGGTCCCTAAATACATCTTCTCTGAACAGACAGTGCTTTGTTCTCATAAACAAGGAACTCCAACATCTGTGAATGTGATACTTCTGTTCTTTAAATGCAGAACTCACAAAGTTCATACCTAGCAAATATGTTTCTCTTAAATACATTTTATTGACCTTAGTTGCACAGCATAGCTCATTATTGTGGTACTCTTTTAGCTTTTATTGGTGCTGATGTTGTTGTAGAATATTATTAGCTGTTAATGAATGTTTTATAGTATTAAAAGGTACACATGAAAATAACATATTACTATTATTTATTTAAAGTCTTGTATTACATACAAATACACTAATAACAAATGGTCTGTACAAGCATGTTTATGTAATATTTGTTCTAGTTGTTAACATCGGGCTGACAGCATGGCTTTGTGTGATCAGCTGTTTGATGACTCTGGCTCTGGAGACTGCAGGAACTCATAAGGGTCATGGACCAACTCAGACTGGTCACCAACACCCAGGTGTGATGGGCTACCTGTGGAAACAGCAAACATCAATCTTTTTATACATTATCAATTTATATAGAAATCACACAACATTGTATATGAAGTTACGCCTTTGCTTCTCACACTTACCAACATGGTGCTGGTCTCTTTCTGAGGCATTTGAAAGAGAGGACAGGTTTGATGAGGGTCTAGATCCCACTCTGTCCCCTTGAGCTTCTTGAAACTCCTGCAGGAGTTTGTCAGCATCATCAAAGTGCTGCTGGCCTTCCTCATTGCTTGGTTCTTTCTTTAATGTCTTACCTATTAATTGACAATACAGTGTTAGTGGGAAATACTGGCGGATGTAATGATACAGGTAGTATGAACTAATTAATACCTAATGAATTCAACATGGAAATGTCCAGTGACATATCAGGATAGTTCTTCATTGACATAAAATCAAGCACTGAGGTGCTGTCTCCTAAACCTGTGCCATCTGCCATCTAAATGAAAACAACCAAGCAATTGATTTATTTGCAGAGCTAACAAATAACTATATTCAAATATAACATAGAAATACGTTTGTGAAGGTTCTCAGTCGTACAGGAGTTGCCTACGATAACATAGAAATAAACGTCAACCTACCTGAATGTCACAAATGCTACCCTTGCTTTCATCTGGTTTAAGAGTCATATTTCTTTTCTGAAATAAAGTGATCATGTCAGGTTAATGTCAGACACAGTAGAAATCATATGGTTCACAAGTTCATAGTAAGTAAAAGTACACCACCTGTCTGATCTGATTCACAGCCTTAGTGTGATCTCCTGCAGTCATTTTGTCCAGAAGTCCATCCACCAAGCGCTTTGTGAGACTGCCACAGCCCTTGGCAAACTCCTGTATACTATAGAAGTGGAATTTATTGTGCACAGTATTGAAAATTGAATGTAAAAATTAAAAAGCAAGCAAAAACATTTGTGTACCTTAGAGCGCACTGTACCCCTGTGTCATCACCATAGGCAGAATAGAGCATGTCTGTTTCATCAGGTAACAAGTCAGGGTAGATGGAGTTCTTCTGCAAACTCTGAACATTGTAAGCGCTGCTCAGGAATGTCACTGCAGAAAGGATTAATTGACAACTGGTTAAAATTAGATAGGAACAAAATTAAACATTTGAACTGAGCGTACCTTTATGCCTTCTGTCATCTTTAAACCCCAGTGTCGTTAATCCTGGTAGAAGCTTGTTTGACAGTGAGCTCAGATCTACTTTGTGGGTCTCATCTTCTGCAAATAACAAGTGTACAGAATTAAATAATTAACTGAAACACTCAATTGTTATTAAAGCATTACAAACCTTCTGCATCTGGATCAAGCTGATTAACAACTGTGTACAATAGAGATCCTTCTGTGTCTTTTTGTAAATATCCAATCTGAAAGTACAAAGATACACAGATAATGAGTTTATGGAAAAGTTATAATTGTGCAGCATACATTTCCGACTCAAGTAAAGCAATAATACTCATTAATTACCTTGGAGTTAGGCATATATCTGTTGATGCGATCTCGAGCTTCATCTGCAGCATGTTCCACCAGAGCCAGAACGTGCTCCTCTGCTGTACTGTCCGTCAGACTACAGGCATTTCCCTCAGGTTCAAATAAGTAACTGAGAATAGCAACAATTTTTACAACCAGGACAGAGCAGGCATTTCAATATAAGAAATGTGCATTCCCAAGAATGTAAGATGGTATTGGATGAATGTGAGAAAGGAGTGTAACTACTATAAAAACTTGTAACTAGCAAGTGAGTTGCTGATTAAGTCTTCCTATTGTAATGTTCTATAATAAATAAGATGGTGCTGAATGAATTCGGGGCTGGAAGGAATACATTAAAGAATATGAAGGGGATTCTTATATCATCAACCAAGTACCATATAACCATAAAAAAATCAAACTGAGAGAACCTGATCACTTCTTTGGCTGGTTGCTTCCTTGATTTCTTTGCAGAGTCCACAGGTATAGGCATTATCTCTGGTGGAGGCAAGTCAGCTGTAAGGTCCTCATCACCTAAAATGGCAGCTTGTTGGGTAAAGTCCATTTCTTGCATGAAGGACATGCTGCGCTTTAGAACCAATAAACGCTCCTGCAAACACATTTTTTTTTTAAGTTACAGCAATAAACACATTTATAACTCAATGATGGCCAGGTGTAGCACATTACATTGTTTTCTCAATTTCTCAACACAACAATTGTGGTTGAATTATATGAAAACTAACCTTGCTCATCATCTTGAATCCTGTGTGAAGCAACTTCTTGGCTGCTTTATAATAAACAGTCTCTGGCCGGTTGTACACCGTAGCATTGTCACACATGAGTTTAAAATCAGCCTGGAGAACAAAGGATGGTTTTAATAAAACCAGATTATAAAAATCAATGCCACTTTCTTTATGTTCTCACCTTAAATTCTGTTACAGTGTTATACTCATTGTTTTCAATTTTGTCTTTCATGGTGCTGAAATCCATTGGATGCTTGATGATCATGGAATAACCTGGAGCAATTGCATCGGTAACTGGAAAGGCAAAAAACCCATGGGGGTCTTTCCTATAAAGAAACCGGGCATCAATCTCAAGGCAAAGGATATAGTGATAAACAATGCTTAAGAATGACTTTTGTAATCTACTTTCCAAAATAATTTCTATCTTCTTACCTTTGCAACTGCCGTAAAAAGTGCTCCAGCAGCTGTTGCCTTGGAGTTGACTCACTTTCTGTTTTCAAAGCACAGTGTAAATATGATACGAACAACAACAAAACTAAAAATTGTTATTACAAATTTGGTAGCTCACCATGTTGTGTCCTGCAGGACCTGACTGGCCTGTCCCCTTGCTGCTCCACATCCACCTTGATAGTGGGATGAAAGTCTTCAACATCTTGATCAGGTTCATACCTTTCTTTCTTCTTTCTCTTCTCTTCTGGCTTTAAAAATGAAACATTTCAAAACTATTTATAATAGAGATTATGCGTGTGATTTCATAACACAGCACGGCAGTTAGCAGTCCGTCATGGCAATATCAGCAAAATTAGTGACAAGTTTGCATTGTTGTTCATTGATTTTCCACTGAATTTGCCTTGTTAAAGGTTTCTATTCAGATTTAAAATGTGCATAACCTCTATTAAGCACCATACACAGGAGGCTGACTTACTTCTAATGAAATGCTAATTGTTTTTGGTGTATATTGTTCAACGGCCACTCCGACACCAGCAGCTTCTGTTTCATTTTGCTCCCGCTCTCTCTTCTTCCTTTTTTCCTCCTGACATAAACAAGAATTCATTGCAAAGTTTTAAAGGTTGGTGTCACTGATAAAACAATTTTGATAAATAAATCTACTGACCTTTCGACGTCTTCTCTCTTCATCATCCACATACTTGTCTTTGTCCTTTTCTGACTTTTTCTTCTTCTTTTTCTTTTTGTCCTTGTGTCGTTCTCGCTCATGATCGGACCTATCATCGTAGTAACTCGAATCATGGCCAGAACCAGAGAGTTCAGTCACTTCGCTCCCTCCAACTTTGAGCACAAGTTTCAGTGGCTTCTCGAGGGCCTTGTCTTCATAGTCTGCAGCCAAAGCAAAGGTTTTTTAAGCAGAGCAGTAGCAAGGTGTTTTGAAATACACATACTGTAGATACTAGAGCTGCATGATATTGCAAAAAGTGCGATATGCGATATGGGCATGCAATATCACAATAAATATTATTGACACTTCGATAAACCTTTCCATTCAATTCAGACACATGTAACATCTTTATCAGCAAATTGTGTCAAAAGAAGACTCCAAAAACACTAAATCAGAACCAAACCAAGGCAAAAAAAATTGTACTAAATTAGGAAAGTTATAACTTCTGCACAGTATTAGAGAGTGTTGGCAAAAAATGTAAAAATCTAAGTCAGATGGAAGACTTAAGTGAATTTGCAATATTTTGTGGCTTTTTTTTTTTTTTTTTTTTTGCGATTCCAAATTCCTAATAGATACACTTCATAACATTGCTACATAAAAATCACGGACAAAAGACACAATGGCATGTTTTTTTTCTAATACTAGCATTACAATTTTATTATCTTGGACTTTTTCATTGTCAGTTGTCAATAAACACAACATGTATTAAATGTCATTGTTTAGTTGTTAAAATAGTACATAACAAATCTGTTTAATCTGTATTTTAAGAGGTTATTCTCCATAAACAAAGAGAGGATTATTCTTTGCAATTTTCCCACCAAGATATAATATACAGGGACAGAATTTGAGAAGTTTGGGCGTTACAGTCATAGCTAGCCTGGCCATTAGCACCAGCAGTCTGCAACAAAAATGGTCCACTGTGCATCAAAAAGCATATATTTACCATCAACTGTTCTCCACTCCGGTTTGTGCTTCTTGTGCTTCTTCCCCATCCTGATAAAGTGGATGCTTTCTATTTACTTCGTTCTCTCCAGGAGCACAGGCTTTGTTCCAACAAGAGAATGATCAGAACAAGCGAGAGGTTGGTTGTTGAACGCAACCCGGAAGTGATTCCACCAAAACAAATGCTGTACTTCCGGTGGGGCAAACGTTCGCGGCGAATTTAACTTTTCGTGTAAAAAAAATTACAGCCGCTTCGTTTTTTGTAGTTGTAGCTGTTTATCATTGCTTTTATTGTCACTACGATAAAGTGCGGCATAAATGGTAAGCAGTGAGTGTAGTTTTCAACGTATCGTTACGTTTTTATACATTGCGTGTTTATTCTTGTGCTAATGTCGCTAGCTGTTCACACAACTACTGCTAAAATACTACCTAACACTAACCAGCTTACTGCCCTGTTAATGTTATTTTACTAGACAATTCAGTATGGAGTTGGGAATACAGCTGCAAAATATTGATGTGGAAGTTCTTGTCAAGTCTCAAAGGTGAGTTTTTGCAATGCATTACAGAAATGCATTGCAGGAAATTTGCTATCACTGACTGTTTACAAAGAATACATAAAATAATATGAATATGGCTAATATACATAGGCATAATGTGTTTCTTTAATCTTTTTGATTTATTTCAGCACTGCCAAACTATCAGATGTGAAGACTCATGTCTTGACTCTGCTGCACCGCCACAGCATGATATTTGGAAACTACAGATGGACCGAGTTTGATGAAGAGTTCCTCTGCAGGAACGTGCAGTCTGTGGCTATTGCTGATCTGGAAGACGTGATAACCCAGGTCTTAAGGTTTCTTCTATCATTAGCATTTAACTTTATTTATCACTTGCCACAGAATTAAAACAATTCTTTACCCACTTTTAGCCCCTTGATCTAAAAAATTGTGCAGTCTCGGTTCACATTTTCACACTGAATGAGGATGGACCAAGCACTCTCAATTTAGAGGATGATGAGGAGCTCTATGCAGCTAATCACTGGTTGCTGCCTGCAGGTACCTTTGGCTCTTTGTGAATGATTTAATAATTCTGTAATTTTTGTTTAAAAATAATAATAATAATAATGACTGATAAAGATGACATTGATGGCTACTCATGGTATTAAAGCAAACTGGAAAATATATAGGTCACAGTAGGAATAGACCAGGACTCGGCCAATTAAATAACAAAAATATACTGTGCTATGCCATCTAAATAAAGGCCTTTTAAGTACTTTCCTCGTGCTGCTCATATTTTATTGGAGTGCCTGGATCTGCAGTTTTTTATGGTAAACTTTGATCCCTTTTGTTCCAAGAGCACCCTTTATTATTCTACACCTGAACATTATAGAGCAACCAGCCACTCTCTGAATTTTAGACATTTTTAAATATTGATAATATATGAATTGAATCATTACTCATTACTGACTCGTTACTGACATCACTATGTGTTTCTATTGTCTAGAAACACCTGAGGGTCTTTTTCTAAGCCCAGCATGTCTGCTAATTGCATAGGAAAACATCTAGAATGCCATGAATTGGCATAAACTGAAGTTTTATTCCTTCCTTTTGTTTTTTTTTAAGCTGAGTTCCATGGGATGTGGGAGAGTCTGGTTTATGAGAGTGGAGTCAAAACTCAGGTATTTGCTATGTTGGATTATAGTTTATCCAAATCCAAATGCATCTTGAAATTCTAGTAGTAAACTGAATATTTGTACTTTCTCAGCTTTTGGACTATGTCACAACAACAATTTACTTCTCAGACAAAAATGTGGACAGCAATTTGATCTCATGGAACCGAGTTGTTCTACTTCACGGTAAATGACTGATAATGAAAAGACATTATCTAAACATTGCATACATTATTTCAAATATTTGGTTAGATGAGGTGATGTATTCATTGTTTATATGCAGGACCCCCAGGCACTGGGAAAACATCACTGTGTAAAGCTTTGGCACAAAAGCTGTCAATTAGACTTTCTAAAAGGTGAACTTTTAATTGAAACCACTGTTATTATATTGCCACCTGCTGGTTTAATTTAACACCACACTCTTGCCATTGCAGGTATTCCTATGGACAATTTGTAGAGATAAACAGCCACAGTTTGTTCTCAAAGTGGTTTTCAGAGGTACAAACATCTTTTAAATATCCCTTTGGATCATAATGATGGTATTTCTCTCTAAACTACTGTATGCATTTCTTTTACAGAGTGGCAAACTTGTAACAAAAATGTTTCAAAAGATCCAGCAGCTAATTGATGACAAAGAAGCTCTTGTGTTTGTTCTGATAGATGAGGTAAAACCAGAATTGAAGAACTAAATACTTTTATGGTCATATTTTCTGCCAGTTTAACATGTTGCTCTAATATTCATGAAAAACGCAGGTAGAGAGTTTAACTGCTGCAAGGAACGCATCTCATGCAGGAACAGAGCCATCAGATGCAGTCAGAGTAGTCAACTCTGTTCTCACCCAGCTAGATCAGATCAAACGGTCAGAATACATTGTGACACATGACATATTTGTTTAGATGTCAGGTCATTTCTTACATACTGTATATATTTGCACTTGCATGTCACTCTTACGGTGTTTCTGCTCACTTGCTGTTTTTAGACACTCCAATGTAGTCATCCTGACCACCTCCAATGTCACAGAAAAAATTGATTTGGCCTTTGTGGACAGAGCTGACATCAAACAGTATATTGGCCCTCCTTCAGCAAAGGGCATCTACAACATCTACCTCTCTTGTTTGGAAGAGCTCATGAAGGTCAGTAGTGCCAAAACCTCACAAGTAGCATATAATAGTCATGTGGAAATTTAAAAAAAGGTAGTGGCTATATGATGAGGCCTGAATGTCAGGGGTTTATATTTCAGCTATGCCACTTGATTTAGGCCTTCACTCGACAATCAAGATGGCCCTGTCCTATCTAAAAACACTCACTTTCATAGTAAAATTCTAAAATTATTCAGTTAGTGATTAAAAACATGAATTTGGTAGAAATATTCCATAAATCTTACTTTTTTAGAAAAAAAGTCACATTTTAATAGCAGCCAATTATTTTATTGCTTTTGATGACAATACTTTATAAGATTACTGTAAATGAGGTAGGTCCCTGAACTCCCAATAGTGATATTTATTTTCACCTTTGCCGTTGTTTAATATACAGCGTTTACCATTACAAGTTCATAATCTTTTGTTACAAAATATCCTGACATCATAGGGATCATAATTCAATTTGAATCAAATGTTCGACCCATAGAATAGTTCTATTAGATTAAATTAAATTAAATATTGAAATATGTTAAATGGAGGGTTTTGGCATAAAACATATGCCAGCCATAATATTCTGGTCCCCCTAGGTGATTTCTTTCGGATTTTGCTACTAGTCACTTGAGTTTCATGTGTTCAAAATTAGGCATTAGTCAACAATGACACTTGGGCTCAAGTCTGTCACAAACCTTATTTCCCTAGTTAATATAAAAAACTATTGTTTCTTTAAAGTTCCAACAAAGTTTTTGTACCTACTTAGTACTTGCTAACTGGTGGACTAAAGGTGGGCACACACTACACGATTTTCTAGCCCGATTTTGCAATGATTTTCAGTCGCTTCGAGCCTTTCCCAGTCATGCCTAGTTGTGGGCAGTCACTGTGTCGTGTGGCGTAGTGTGTGCGGGTCAACAACTCGACTCGCGTTCGAATCGGGTAATGTGAGCAGCAGAAAGACGCGATCAGACCCAGTCACAGTCGATCAAACATGTTTGATTTTTGAAGCCGATTTTGGAATGCACAGGAGAGGCGTGGGCTGTTTTATCAAGGCGCACATGACACACAGGAAGCAGGTAATAACAGAGGGGGTTAAACACGGACAATACGTTTACCAATCTGCCTTTTCATTTCTATCATAAACAACAGCGCAAACAAACTTTAGCACTCACGGTTTTCAGATAGCTCCTCTCTCGGGGCTGGTCCTGTCAGTACGGCTTCTTTTCATAGTGAAACACTAAAACAGATCCACATCCCATGTGCAAACAGTCAAAACAATAAGTTGTAAATTACAACTAAACCTAATGTCACCCTAATGAAAGCTTACTCTGTGCATATACATATAAATGTAGAAAGTGAAAATGTATCAGTTTTTTGTTTTGTTAATAAGACGCAAGTTCTCACTGGTTATGACTTTATGCAGTGCCAGATCATCTACCCACGGCAGCAGCTTTTTACCATGTTTGAGCTAGAAACAATGGGCTTCGCAAAGAGTGAGGTGTCTGAACACAGTCTGACGCTCCGGAGCATTGCGCTGTGAGTACAACCATAAATCATTTAACAGTTCAATTAAATGGTTACTTTTTCCCTATTCAAACGAAACCACCCGAGGCCCAATGTTTTGTCATTTCTTTTGCCAAAACAGAAAAAGCACAGGTTTGAGTGGAAGGGCTCTCCGGAAGCTACCATTTTTAGCCCATGCAATGTTTGTGAAAGTAAGCACAATCCAACTATAATCACTAATTAATAATACAAAAAATGTAATAAAAGTAATGGCATGTCTGTTTTTTCCTACTTACGTATACGTTTTTTTAATTGCTTTCAGACACCAACTGTTTCTCTCGAGATGTTCCTAAATGCGATGGACAGAGCTGTGGATAAGCAGAAGGAGGAGATAAGTGACCTGGTCAATGGCGTTTGAAGACATTAAAGCTGACCTGGTATTTTTTATCCTCATGGCATACACCAGTATTTATTTACACACTTTTAGGAATAACATTTTAAATTTCAAAGCTGCCACATTTTCCTTTTGTGTTCCTTTATATACATGTTGGGAAATCAGTTTACTCAAACCGTTTACTTGTATGAAATATAGCGTTTACTTTTTATTATATTTTGTGTCGGGCATTTCTCTGTTCTGTCCTTAATTAGGAAATCCACTTCTTTAACAACCTACTGTATTTGATAAAATGTAATATTTTTGGTTTAAAACAAACCTTTGCGGCCTACTATAATATTTCTGTTTGTTATTTTTTATGTAAAGTTGTAATAAACATTTCAGTTTATTCTGATTGTTGTGGATTTACAAATATGGGATTTACTTGTAATTTCTGACGCTCACCAATAGAGGGTGTGTACATGCCTTTAAAGTTTTATTGTGTTTAATCACTAACAACTCGAAGATAAGATGATTACAGTAGACAAAAGTGGCTAACTACTGGTATACTTGTCTTTCTCATAATTTCTGCCCCAAATGCATTTAAATATAATCAGAACAGAAATACTGTATAATCTCCCTCTTAATTCCATTGTAGAGTAGACAGAAGTTGTTGGGCCATGAGATGACCTTTGTCATAGTAACATTATTGTGTAGTAACATATGTATGTCATAATGTCATGGGTGTGCACTTGTTTCACTGCTCTACCCTTAAGCTAAACAGTTGGAAGATGGCTTAATAGGTTTTTTCCAAATCTCACATCAGGTGTAGTTTATATGAGAGAGGCTCCATTGTTCATACAAGCATGTTTTGAATTCTGTGAATGCTCTGCTGCTTTGCATGTCAGCTACGAGGGACCTGACAATGTGCCCTTTGTCTGTTGTTGGCCAACAGCTTTTTACTTCACTTCAAAGGTGCACACTATCGGCTGGCCCTCAGTGCTGTAAAAGAAAGCAAGTTTACTTTTTGGTCATGCTTCATAGCCGGTGAATCACATCATATGCCTTGAGAGATGGAGCAGGATTGATACCTTTTGAAATAAGTTCCAAAATAAAAAAAGTATGACTGTATGTAAGTCTGACTGGATTTTTCCCTGTTGCTGTTTGTGTAAATGATAGATTTAAAGCCACATAATCCTTGCACCTAATTGTCTGGTGCTCATGCACTACTTTCTTAAGTCAATTATTTTTGATGCATCACACGGAAGCACTCCGTGTCTCTAATCCAATCATTACGTGCAGAAAAATGACAGTCATTGTGACTAAAACCATAATTGCCCATTCTGAAAGCTTTTTTATTCTCTCTCGACTGTAGTGGATCCAAAGGCACGCAGCTGTTGAGAGGCAATCAAGGCAGTGAAGGAAAATTCAAAAGCCTTATTGTTGCAGAGTTTTATCACTGTTTGAAACTACTTTGAAATGTCTAACGAACTCCAAACAAAACAAATGATGTTTATCCTGTCGACCGTTGTTCAGGTACATGGCTCACAGCAGTGGAACATTAGCGCCTGTGCCAGCGGTGATTCACATGAGTGGGTAAATCGCAAAACCCCTTCACACACATTTACATATACACTATATAGGCTTTTTACGTCTATAGATTTTAAGACTAGGCCTATGGAAACGGCTTGACTTTCCAACTCAATAAAAATGACAGACCTAATTGCAGATGTATTTATGTTAGCAATTTGATTTTGTATTTTGAATGTAGGCTGGTTTTATAACAATCATGTTTTTGGCAAACAGAGGGCTCTAAATCTAGCAGAAATAACTAATGAGTCGTCATAAAACCTTCAGAGTTCCCGGACTTATCCATTCTTCACTCGTGTGGGAGCCTTTGATGATAAACCAACGCTTTTATCCCATTGAACATTGCCCCTAAAAGAGAACTGCAGCTCTTTTGTTGTTTCTGTCATCTCAGAAATGAAATGTTTTCACTCTGACTTCCAACATTTGTGCTTCCAGTTTGTCAAAAGAAGATGCAGCAGAAAATAGCTTTTAAATGGTGTTATATGCTTTAGCTTTAGGAAAAAAAACATCATCCTTATAGCAATAATTATTTTCCAATTAGAAAGTATACCTATACCATTATGGATTACTGCAGATACTAATAATCTTTAAACTGTACAATAGACAGTACAACAACATTTAAGGGTCTGTTGACATGAGACACATGCATGTAAACACACCATGCCGGACTGCAGTCATGCTCTAATAAAACCCATTGTCCATTCATATCAGTGGGCAAATACTCTGCCACTGAGCCACTGCTGTTCATCAATTAATCTATAGATCTACAGACATATGGCATAATTATATTTTTTGTCTTTTGTTTCATCCTGTGTAGTGAAATTCAAAAAATAATCATTGATTTAGGATACCACACCCAAAGAAAATAGGTACTTGTAAAATATATTTAATTTATGAAATGTTCCTCAATCCTCTACAGAACATCTCTTTGATAAATGTACATGTATTTATGGAGTACATTAGGCCTACAACTAAAGCTTTTAAAGTAAACAATGAACAGACTTATTTCTTTACATCCTAGGACTTACAGGGAAAGGTCTCTTGAGTACTTGCACATCTTCGCACATTTGATTGCTGAGCTAAATGAATATTCAAAACTTGGCATGTGCTCAAAAGTCATGGCTTTTATGTCAGGCCAAGGAAAACAAACTGTAAAACCTGCTGAAATATTCAAGAGTGTGGTGGGCTTAGGTAAGGATTGCCAGCTTCCTCTTGTATAAACATTCATTTATCTTCAGCATCCACCGTAGACAAGACTAAAACTGGCTAAATATTTGCTGCAGGTGGTTTCAAAATGGAAAATGGTGTTTCTATTTATTTATTTAGACAAGGACAGTACACATAATATACTACATTAACATCTTGCTGAAGAGCATTGCTCTAAATCAGGGGTCCCCAACTGGCGGACCTCCAGAGGCTTTAGTCCGGACTCCAAAGCATTTTCATCCTCAATATACTTTATATTCTCTAAGGCTGAATGAACAATTTAATACACAATATAATTACCACAGTGAATTAAAACAGCATAATGACTGCTTGACATGGTTATGACCAATGACTGCATATGTCCGGACCCTGAACATGTGCAGAAGGTTCCAAAGGTAAAGTTTGTGGACCTCAAGCTGATTTAATTGGGACCCCTGTTCTAATATATATGTTGATGTTAATTAATGCAATCTGTTAAACAGAAACCTTTTTATAATAACAGTATAACATAATCCTTACCTCCCCCTAATATTCTCTAGAGCCAATATTTTAATTCACACAGACCTAATAAATATTTTACAATGGTAATTTATATATGCTAAGAATATAGCCTCACTTGTAACTTGTAATGATGCAGATTTGAACTTAAATGTAAACGTTTTTGTTTTTTTTTGTAAATGTGAATCAATAGTAATCTTTTTCACATAGACCTAAAGAGGGCACATCAACCAGCAGAACACATGGGGTTGTATTCACTTTGTCAAGTGACACAGCGTTTCACTGAAGGAGGAAGTAACATCACTTTTACTTAGAACAATATACATAATGTTTTGTAAAACAAAACAACAAATAAAAAAAGATATTTATTAATATTAAAATGTTTGATGTATTTAGTTTTTTTGTCTCATTTTACGCCCTTATTTTATTACAGATCAGATTTGGGACATATGGCCTACAGTTCGCTTCTTTTTGTCTACTTTAGGTAACTTTAGATAGGATACGCCTATACCAGTTGCCTATATTTTATTTGAATCTATTATTTCCAATAGGCATTAATTGATCTGGCATTGTGGCAGTAGCAGACGCCTTGTTTTACTGGACATTTATTTTGTTAAAACCCCAAAACCGGATGTATTGCGCGCGCATAAGCAATCTTGTCAGCGGCTCCTCCGAACGTGCTGTGTCCAAAGAGCTATATGTTCAGAGTGAGGTCAGAGCGACAGTGTAATCACACGGATACAACATACACTCCTCTTTCTATCCGTCCATCTATTCGATCATCACTTCATCTTCATCTGCAGAGGATCGCGATTTCAATGACAGTAGCACTTGTATCTTGGCCATTGGATGAAGTCGGAGTTTTCTTCACAATGTGACCGTTCTCAGTGAGCGAGTGCTTTTTCCCCTGTTGGATTTGGAGTACCGTGATCGATTATAGAAAGCCCTTCAGAATGGGCAAACTTCAGTCGAAACATGGTAAGATTGTGTGTCTTTGACTATAGCTGGTTGTATTTTAACATGTTCACATTTTCTGCAAAACTAACATCTTCTTGCATCCTCGTGCGCCATGGTCGGGTCTGAAGCGTGTAAGCGCAGAGAAAACCCCGAAGGTGAGCAAAACCACCATAAAAAACAACATTCTGTAATGTGATGCTTTGACATATAGAGAAGACTTACGTGTGGTGTATTTTTATTGCTTTTAGGCGATAGTTTTGTGGTGAACGCTTTCCTACGGAGAGGGATGGAGGAGTGTGAGCGCTACAGCGCAGCGGACCACAAGCTGAAGACCGTGCAGGTATGATGCTGTAGCTCTGTATATCTGAACGCAGCACTAGAAAATTGATCACGTCCAACATGAATTGATTAGTAGTTCATGTTATATAATTATTTTAATACATGCTTTGAAATGCAGTGTATAGGATGACTGATGTGTGAGTGGGTATTTGCACTTAGAGATGCCATGCACTTCAAAGTTATCAGAATGGACCTATTGACTGTAGAAGCATGTTGTATTTGTCCTGTCTGCTTGAGGCAATACATGATTTGTTAAATCAGTCTTCTCACACTCTTATTTTTCCTCTCACTACTGACTTTGTGGCTCAGCACTGTCTTGCTGCTCCTAACTACAGTATGGGAAGCCCGATGGGGTTGGACATTACATCACTGCAATTAGACCATTTGAAAAACATATTTGTATGAGGGGTTCACGGCGAGGTGCTGACAATTTGTCAGGTGGGTGGTTGTAATAGAGGAAGAGTTATGGATAATATCAGGGCTGTAAACCGCCCACTCGCCATTTAAAAGATCTTCAAATGAATTGGACTCCACATTCCCACGCATTCCCCTGAAGCAAAACCACCAAAAGGCTCTGACTGCCACTTATTAGTCCAAGGATCCCACCCTCACTGCTGTCAAACTATTCCCTTTATTTATGTTATAATCAATGATTTTAGCAGAGTAAATCTGGAAACTCTTTAGTATTTGATTACCCACTTTTTATTGTGGCTTGTAAAAACTTTGGTCAGTACATTGAAAGTGAGCTGATTAGAAATTGATTTATCCGTGTAGCTGGATACTTACAAAATGTGCATATCCCAAACATTTTTGATCCGGGGGTGCAACAAATGGAGGACCATTACAACAAATCTTTGAAATCTGAGGAGCAGGAACATGCCCCTGCACCTTTATTTTGCACTTAAAACCACAATGGTAAACCTGTCTTGCACCAAAATATTTGAAATGATTGTTTGCAGGAAGAAATGCCTACCTTTGGCAATGTGAGCCAATTTCCTCATGAGTAATAATGGTAGTGAAAAAGCATTTTGGCCTGATGTGGCATTATGAGAGACATGAGGGTGCTTATATGTTAAATCATTTTGTATATGAAGAGTTCATTTGCTAAAACCGATATCTCCGTTTTGAATTTGTTTTTATCACAGTGCTCTAAAAGGGACACTAGGAAAAGTAAAATTGAATACATTTCATCAATGACAAGTGACTTCATAATATTTCACTAAAATAGATGTGGTCATTAAAAACACAGCTACACAAAGAGAAAATTACAAGCTTGCATTGTTTTTTGTCAATGGCACTTATCTGTTTTTGCACATGAACTCTTATGGATCTTAGAATCATCTGTAAATCCTATATTTTTTGTGTTGTCCCAAGCCTGCATAAATTGAAGAGGGCACCCAAATTAATATCTGAGAAATGAATTTCCTTATCTACTGTTGTTGAATTGTGTAATGGTTTAGATGCTGATTTTCGTGTGCGCCAATCTGAAAGCAATAAAAGTGTCACCATTATTTTCAGAGATTTGGGCCTGGAATATCATTTTCGGTCATAAAGTGCCCTGATCTGTTTCACATATGACCCAAACCATATACTCAGCACCATTTGATGAACTGCAAAGATGTCTGAAATTACTTATGATTTCATATATGAGCAGAACGTCCAAATGGAGTGTTTAGCTTTAACCATCCCCCCTCCTCATTGTCAAATGGGGGGAGTAGGATTCCTGAGCTGTCTGGCTGTGACTTCAAAGCACAGAGCTGGGAGTTATAAAAGAGCTCTGATATCAGTGGAGCCTCCAAACTTTCGCCTCACAACCCTGCCCTGTCCTGTCCTGTCCCGTCAGGGAGGGATGTTCTGAAGGATGGAAAACTGACAGGTAGCGCTGGCTGTCAGAATAATGAGTATATTGTTTATCTATAGTTCGGTTGTTGAAAAGGGACAATAGTGGACTTCTGGGCTCACTATTTGCATTTACTGTATGTGCAACAGTGCGAATAGTGTTCTTTAGATAACAAATATAGAGTAGGCAGATTATAAGTCATGGTTTGGGTATAGATAGATACAAAGAAATGGTTTTGACTTGAGTAGATATTTTTAATTTTACTTTATTTACATTATTTTAAGCATATTTTTGTGCTGAAAAAATGAATTGACTTCAAAAGTGTGCTTTAGAATCATTATCAGTCCATATTATTTTGAACTCCTTTGTAACGGCTGTCGAAATGTATCCTCTGGTGTTATTGTGACACACCTTCTACCAGGTACCAATCGGGAACTTTAACCCAAACTTCCCCTCAGTTCAACTGTCATTTTTTATAACAAAAGCAAGATGCTTTGTTGCTAGATGTTACAATTACAGTCACAAAACCTGTCAAGACACGGTCATAGCTCGAAGACATCTCCCAAAATGACACCTGGACTGACGCTCTGTTTGCTGTCAATAGACTTTAGAAGTACAAGGAGCTGGTGGATAAAAGATGGTTCAAATAGGATGACTTGGCAGAAGAATGTGACAAGTCATTACAGATGCTTCAATCAGTTGTTGTCTGTCTGCAGGTGCAAGGTCTAACAACAGCCTTACAGGTGGGGAAACGCTTAGGGGTGCCAAAATTAGGCGCCATTTGAAAGATTGTTTGTACAAAGATATAGCGCTAAACTCCTCCGATCACTTATTAAATTAATTACACACATCACATCACACAGCTTTATCTTTTTTGCGGCTTCAAACAGACCGGGAGAACTAATGACAGACTAATACATCTTTATAGTGATGTTGTGTTGTCTGCAATATTGTCCTTCTTTGATGTAGCGTGTCAACAGAACCCTTTTGAACAATTGATGATATCAGGCTGCGTTAGTGAGTTAGATGTGGCCTTATGGCATTGCAGAACACTAAATAATACAATGTTTTTGTTTACATTTTGTAATTGGTGTTTAAAAATGTCCCCCTTAAGACACCAACGATTTTCAGACTTGTCATTGGATTTGCATTCAAACAGTGTCAGTATGGCAGCCTTGACAAGAAGGCGCCGCATACATACATGGACGGAAAGGTGGGCTCACACATGTTTGATTCTGAAGAGACTTAAAGGTATTTCTCTCTCTCTCTCTCTCTCTCTCTCTCTCTCTGTCTCTCTCTCTCTCTCTCTCTCTCTCTCTCTCTCTCTCTTTTTTGAAATTGGCTTCACAAGAAGGCGAGTTGTGAGCCTTCATCTCTGAATGAAAAGCATGTGGCTGGCATCCAGAACAGCGGGGTCTTTCAGCGCAGCCCCGGCAGACATCTGTTCCTGGTTTGTATGGCAAAATCCTAAAGCAAAATGAGAGGGGGAGAGAGATGGACGAGAGACAGATGAGGGGAGTCAGAGAGCAAGGGAGAAAGGGGAAGAGAGAATAGAGAGAGAGTTTGGGGGAGAATGTGTGAGAGCGTTAGGGGAGGAAAGTGGCTGCATTTGGGGGGGCAAGGATGTTTGGTGACAGGGGAAAAGGCAGAATGAAGGTACAGGCTGGTCTATGCCAGGTGGAGCAGTTGGTTTTAAGGTAATCGATTTGGGGTGCACTTTTATGCTCAGATCTTGGTTCTCTGGTTGTTCCCTGCTCCGCCATCAGATTGTTTTTCAAAGTTTGGCGCTATTTGTGCAAAATAAACAGTCACTCTAGTGTCAGTGTAAACATCTTCACCTGGCCCTCTGCTCCACTTGTCACAAGGGCCACATGTTGGTCAGGCTGCCTTTCATTTGCTGCTGTGTGTTAACACTTAGAGCTGTTGTCTTGTTATTAGTTCATTTAAAAGGGGAAACTGGTGATAAGTCATGAGAGATGGTCAAATAGGACAAAAATAATGTTAAATACTATTGAAAAGATTGTCTTAGTGCTTTGCTCATATGACCTAGCCAGTTGATGGAGAAGAGTGTTATACAAACGCAGAACAGACTGAAATGCCTTTGTAGTGGCTGGACTCTCTGGGAGACTTGACACAAGCTGTGGGACATAATGCTATATTTATTACAGTATTCCTACCAGAAAACTGATATTATCTATAGAACTATAGTTTATCTTCTAATGTTAATTTCCCCTATGGTGTTTATCAGAAAACGATATACAGTACATTTTTATTGGACGGCATGATTTATCATGTCTTATCACTGGAGCTGTGGAATGAAGCCCTGTCACTTTTTGACTCTATCTGGGCTGGTGCTGCTTTGAAGCTACTTCTGTCGGAGCCGTTCCTCGTGATTATGAGATAAATGTTGGTGACAGATCAGTAGCTTTGCAGCTGAGCGCAGGGCTATTGTGGGTGCAGTCATCTGTGGTAGGGTCCTCCATAATGGAGCCCATAGTGGGATCTGGGTGACATGGCATGACCCAGGCACGGTGGTGATGACAGGAATACCTTACTTCCTGTCTGGGGCTGGAGCTGCTTAGGCCAGACTCTCTGAGGTTTGATGGTGTTGTGTGTCGTAGCTCTCACACTCAGAGGAAAGAACATACCTGGAGCCCAGTGCTTAGCACGGACATTTTTGGCAAAAGCTGCTGGATCCGAGTCTGTGTTTGATCTTCTGTTTCTCTCGGCCAAGTAAAACACTAGGAGACTCAAAGGTTATTACATTTTAGTGTGTAAGGTATGTTTCCACATAAACCCCTGTACTCCCTTAAAAAGACATAGATCTTTCCAACCATGCTTTATTTTGCAAACCCGAAACCTACGAGCAAACCCGAAACCTAAGAGACTCAAAATACTTCCTTAATATTGTCGTTTGTGGTTACTTTCTTTACTGTTCAACATAACACAATAGATTTAATTCTGTGACGAATCACTTTTCAAATTGTTGGCACATGACACTGAGGCAAAGATGGCCGCAACCTGTAAAAGCATATTGTGGCTGATAAAGTCTCTCGTGTATTCTTAACCTTCATGGCAGTCAGTTCATTATTATTTTACTATAAAAACTCAATCAAAAATCAAGCTCCTTCTTCTGGCTGAAAACTATTTGCTGCACATTCCTGAACTTGACACCCTGCTAATTTTAAGGCTAAAGAATGAAGCACCACAAACCCTGGCTTCCTGTGGACTAAAAGTGGAGCACACAAGGCTGCTGGCATCGTACCTCATTTGTTGTTTAAATTTAAGTTGTATAGCATTCTCTTCACTAGGTTTGTAGCTCTATTATGATTATGCACCCCTTTGATGTTTTGCATTTACTAAACTATTTTTCACATAAAATATTCAGCGACTACAAACTAGAGCTGCAAGACTGTCTAAATTGCTTTTATAAAACCTGTTAACCCTGTAGTTTGTATTAGGGATGAAACAACTACTCGACGAGAGTTATTTTAGTAATCGATTAAGCGCTTCTGGGATACAGAGACGCAGACAGAGCAAGAATTGCGTTCAAATTTTGTATTTTTTATGAATAAAACGATTCTTTTGTCTGTAAAGGTGTAGGGCAGGGTATATAAGTAAACATTTTAGCTCTCTTTGTCTCAAATATGAGATGAGATCAATCACAGACTATAATCCAATCAGAGCAGAATGAGGACTGTCTTGCTCGCTCACTTTCACAATCCCAGACTGAATTTTAGCTGTTCTGAGTTTTCAAATGAGAATAATGGCATGTGAAACTTTTACTAAGAGCTTCCTACAGACATGACCTTTAGAGTTTACTCCATCAAGACGTCCTCAAACGTCTTGATAGAGTAAACCTTCAGACTGTGTGCTTCATGTGGCAAAAAGTGTTGTTAAAATTCACTTGCTTCCATTCACCTTCCGCAGCCAGACGATGAATCAATTAATCGTAAAAATAATCAGTCGATTAATCGATTACCAAAATAATCGTTAGTTGTAGCCAGAGTTTGTATCTGTATCATGTAGTTGCTATAGTATTGCTGTAGCTGCCCATATTTCAGTCTTCTCTCAAATGTTCTCCTGGATGTATTAAATTAAATGAACATTGTGAACTCAATCCTTACTTTAAAGCATACATTGATATTATGATTATGATGGTATTGTGTTTTAGTATTTTAGTAGTAGTAGGCTGTCAGTCGTAAAGGAGGTTTCCATTGTGGTTCATAAGCTGTTGTTTGTACTTTTCGTTTGTGGTTTAAATGTTGGACATTGTACCTCTCATCCCAGAAGCTTCGTCAGCCCTAAGGATATTAGTCTTGGCAGCAGGCGGAATAAAAAAGACCAGTGTGTGTGGGGGTGTTAACTTGTACCCATCGGTGTACTACAACATGTTTAATAGTTGAATGTAGTTTTTAGAACAAAGATGGGTGAACTACTCCCCTTTCTGCCAAGACTAAAATCATCAATCATCAGTGCTGCTGACAAAGCTACTTGAATGAAAGGCAAAGCATTGCACTGCAAGAAAAACAATAAAAAAAAAACAGTATATAGTTGTGCTCATAAGTTGACCTGGCAGAATGTCAGGTCATGCAAACGTATGCATTTCATAGAATATTACACACAAAAACCTTTATTTCACTCATGGTTAGTGGTTGCGTGAAGCCATTTATTGTCAAAAAACCTCTTTGTTTACGCTTTTCAACTAAAAACTAGCCCAATGTCCTTGATCAAAAGTTTACATTTTGCGCATCTTGAAACAAACATCAATTTTGTCAGAGAGTCCTGTATTTCAGCTGAAGTGAGTTTTTCTTTGCTCCTGAACAATTTAACTGGCAGTTGTTCCGACCCTGATTTGAATCCCAAAAAACAAGCTGAAATTTGAATTTTTACAGGTTTATTCACTAATAATTAGTTTATTCAAAGACTAAACCAAACCAAATATCCAAAATACCCTCTGAACTAATCTAATATATCAACAACTTATAACCATACATTTAAACCTGGCTCTGTCCATTATTTAGATTTTTTCACTGAAAATATAGGCAATAAAATGCCCTACGACTTGCAATACATTTTTTTTCTCATAATTGTACAGCAAATGCTTCTCATTGATATCACTCAGTTACATGTTTTCCATATTCACCTGCAGTGACATGCCTTAACAACCGTTGTCTATGATATTTTATTGAACTCATTCATCCCCATTGTGCTTATATTGTATCTATCTTCCTGTTCTCCAAAATCCAAATGTACAGGATTTATCAAACACACCCAAAGTGAGACCCCTGAGGAGGTGGGAATTTCTCAGTCTGTTCTGGAGTCGAGCTTCCCCTCTCTGGGACCCCAGGCCTGCACATGTGTAGGTATCGCTATTACTCAGCTCATAAAACGCCACAGTCCCATCTGAAAGTGGTTAGCCATCGAAACACACTCAAAGCAGGCTTCAAAGCCTGGACTTTAGTAGCGCAGACAGGACAAACCTAAGGCCTCCCTCTGCACATCCCACTCCTCTCTAATGAAGTGTTCTTTAATGTGTCCTGATAACTTCATTCTTTTAACAGAGGTTTTTATATTCAGGTAGGTTACCTTGCACTACAGTGGTTCTGAGATTTTCCATATAGCACAGCTTACAACAGCTTCACTTTAGGGCCCAAACACACTGCATTTGTTATGTGAAGCAATCGTCGTGCTTTGAAGTCTTCTTTGATGCGTTGCGTACTTCTGCATGACGTGTGCAGTGTGTCTGGGACCTTTTTCAGTTCGAGCGAAATGGCAACGCGCACCTCTACAACACACAGAACAATGCCAAAATAAAACCAGGAAAATCTGAAGGCCATAAGCACTGTGGACAAAATGCAGCTTTTTATTATTACGGCAAAAGACAAGAAGGGCTCAAACACGACATAAGTATAAGCTAACACGGCTAATGTTTCTGAAAATAAATCACAGCATTCTCGTGAAGGATTAAATCATTAATTGATCAACAACCCTGCATGTCAGGTTTACATTCAACACAGCTTTGGCCCAGGGATGAAGATTGTTCCAAAAAAGCCCTGATCAGCCCTGGACTGACCTGCTAGTACCAAGTTGAAATGCAACAAAACAAGGGTAGATGCGCAGAGTTGTGCTATGCAGTGACAGTGGAAAACTGTCATTGAAGACAGTTTTCAGAACAATGATGATTACTTGTGCATGTAAGAATAGCTTATAGTCATATATGCTACGTACTCCACTATTGTAGTCTTTATGAGTGAATGAAACGGCGTTGAAAGAGACCACTGTTCTCATTTCCTCTGAAGGTATAGCCCTTTTTTCTTCCCCCTCCCCAGTTTCTTCCTGAGCCCCTCCACTTCAAACGCCGCTGACCTGGCCCGCTGTGTGCCATGTAACGTGTTTACCTAAAGGATCGCTTCAAATAAACAGCAGCTCTCTGTCCTTCAGATGCCTGCCCCCCTCCTGCTTAGACACCATCTGCCTTACAAAGACAACACTCAGTTGTATGTAAAATCACAAGTTCACTGTTTTTCATTGCCCCAAACCAGTTCTTGGTGATTGAGTGAATTTACAGGCTTTTAGCATCCACCACAACCTTTTTGTTGATAGGGGCATGACTGATGGTATCACTTGAAGAACGTCAGTGTATCAGACTGATCTGAACTTTTAGCCCGAGTGTCATGCGCCCTGCTTAAAGGTGTTATTTTACATCGCTGCCTTTCACCCTTTGAAGCAAAACTCCACTTTTAACAACTTTCTTCAAATGTTATGTGTTTCTTTGTGCTTGTGACATGCCATTTAAACCCAAACTCAAACAGTGCTCACGGACAGTATTTGCAGTCTTATTGAGAGTTAGGAGGTTAATTGCAATCAAAATTATAATTGGAAATAACCACAGTTATAAAGGCTGTAATTATTTGATACATTATCTTCTGCTCAGTGCAAACCCCATCACCATTGTCTGCTTATGTATCAAACAGTTGCTAACCCATGAATAAAAATTCAAAGATTCATATTCATATTCATGTCATATCTCAAATGTTCCTGGATGGGTTTAAAATTTGCTCTGTGAACTAAATCTTTATGCAAAGGCTTTAATGACAATTGCAACATTGATCAGAAAAAAATGCATATGGATCCTTTTCCAGAATTGTTAAGTCCAACATTTTATTTCAGTAATTATGGCGGGGAGACTAGTGGTTCTGTGTGCTCTGCTGCAAAAGCCAGAGCAGGGGGTGGAGCCCGGCCGGACTGCCCTCTGCTCTGAGGCCTTTTGATCTCGCTTTGTGCCACGGATGAATTACGTTCCAGAATTCTCTGCTGGAAAACAAGTGTTTGAGACATGCACATGTACAGTCCATTACATATTACGGTGCACACAGAACAGCTGAAGTCCATAAACAACAAACACAGATGTTGCACTGGCCACCTGTGGCCTAAAAAATCTCAGCTTTACATAAAATCTGGTTCAAAATGCAAAGTGCACTGTTTGCTTTGTATCACTACTAAAATGTTCTCTTATATTAAAATTTTTCTTTGCTTTTCACTGGGAATAACTCAAAATTGGGTGTTTGTCTCAGTAAACTACAACTTTTAATTGTTTTCTAAGACTTTTCATCAGTCAGGTTCAGCTTCTCTTTAACATATCCATGCTTGCTTTGCACTCTCTGACAATTGTGGAGTCTTGGCTCTTTCCTGTGCCCAGTAGAAGGGGGTATTTTTAGGAATCCTTATGAAAACACAGAGTTGACCCCGGGATGACCGCTGTCCAGTTCCAGGCCTGTGAGGAACTTCACAGCTTGGAAAAGGGCCTGTTCTTGCAGTGTCAAGTATTTTCGTGGTCTTTGAAACAGGCAGTAAGAGCCAGCTGGGGGAGACAGGAGACTCACGCAGTTACACAACAAACCCATGGCAAACCAAGTTGACCTAACCCCCAAATGGTGTTCACTATACGCCTATAAATGTATTTTAGGGCTGCAACTAACAATTACTTAAGTAATCGAATAATCAGCTCATTATTTTAACGATTAATCGGTTAATTGGTTGGCCGCCTTTTTCCACATAAAGTAATGTGACGCCATTTGAAGACGTCTTGATAGAGTAAATTTAAAGGTAATGTCTGTAGATGCTCAAAACCTGTAGAATTCAGCCTGGGATTGTGAATGTGCGAGAGTGTCCTTTTATGTTTATTTCCCAACTGGTTTTGCCAAAGGATCTGGCAACCCTCAGAGTGGGGCTCATTCTGCTCTGATTAGAAAAGGCTAGAGATATATCTGATATCAGACAAAACTTTATATACCCTATACTAAAGACAAAATGTCATTACTGCTCCGTTTGAGTCTATCTATATCCCAGAGGCGATTAATGAGTAAAATGATTGACAACCATTTTGATAATCAATTAGTTGTGGATTCTATTGATTTATTGTTTAAGCCCTAATTTATTTAAATTATTATTAATTGTTCAGTTTTTCCGAAAACCTTTTCAGAACCAAAGCCCATTTCAGACTAACCAAGTCAAAACCTCAACCTCTCTTTGTAACTGCCCCATTGGGAGCCTTATCCAGTGAACTGTACAGCTGTGGATGTGACCCTGAACCTGTCTTTTTTCCTGTTCATAGTTTGGGAAATCCTGCACTCCTCTTTAAAACCAAACATTTTATTTTAAATCTCATTGTGCGTTACATTGACAGCAGCATCCATTTGTGGCTTTACACAGTGTTCGACTGTGGCACCGCGCTCCTGTTGCTTGCACATAGCTGCCCTCTCCTCCATGGTTTGTTTATATTTCCCAGTCACCCGCAGGAGCACTGTAACGCCTGCAACTTCACCAGCCACCAACCACAAAGCCTCGCCCTATGAACTGCCAGCCCCGACTTTTCAAAGCTACAATGTCTGAGTCAAATCCCTCGCAGCTTAACAAAGGGAGCAGTGAAAACAGTGGTGTTGGTGGTTATCTTCCAGGTGAGGGCAATTACCTGACATGGCAAACTGACATCCTCATACAAGACTCACGTCAGGCAACCTGACACTAAATACTGTTCCCGGAAAGGTGAGAGTGGCTATGTCGAAACTGTTTCCTCATAATACAAAAGGAGAAGGTGATTATAGACCTAAGTGACAATGTGTACAGAACCGCTGGCAATGTGAGATCATTTCCAAAACTAACGTTGAAGAGCTTAAGTACATGAAGGAATCACACAATTGAGCAATGCAGACCAGGGGTAGATCAGTTATAATATAAACCTTAGTCCAAATGGAATATGTTGAATACAGTAGATCAGATGGTTGATTAGTCTTCTTGAACCGCTCCGACTGGTCTGTGCGCACCAACCCTGATGCATGTAGTAGCAGTAGTGCAAACAGGAGGAAGAGAGTCTGAAACACGTGCCACTTTGCTTCTAGAGATTTGTTGTGGTTTAGTCCTGGTTTAGATCTTCCACCTGCAGTTTAGTGTTTGGTTCTGGCTTTGTTTGCACTTAGCCCTAGGCCTAGTTCATAACGGCCATGATGTCAACTGAACCTGTGATGTCAAAAGGCCTTCACTCATGTGCATATTGCAACAAATAAAGAATCTATATTCAGCTGACTTTGAGCATTTAAACATGTTATGAAGCTGTCCGCTGATTCAACAGAAGCATACATAATAATAATAATAATGATGCATCGGTTTTATATAGCGCTTTTCTGGACACTCAAAGACGCTTTACATGACATTATTCTTTCACTCCACACTTGGTGGTGGTAAGCACTATTGTAGCCACAGCTGCCCAGGGGTAGACTGACAGAAGCGAGGCTGCCAATTTGCGCCATCGGCCCTTCCGACCACAACCACACATTCACTCTCTCACTACATTCACACAGGCTGTGGGTGAAGTGTCTTGCCCAAGGACGCAACGACAGTCTGCAGCTGCAGGAGCCGGGATTTGAACCCCCGACATATGTGGATATGTTTTGTTTTATTCATGCATGTTTGAGATATTGCTTATCTGTTCCTTCTCAAGAGCTCAAAACGGTTGGTCCTCATAAAGTGGGGCTCCTCTGTGTTTTTACAAACCAGCTTCATCTGAATTATTTCGGTCATTGCCTTAAATTGCCTTCATTACATCAGTTTTTGCTAATAACTGGCATCTTATGTTTGTAAAATCAGTGGTGGCGTACTCTTGCCCGTTTACCATACAGAAATTACCATACATGGAATATCAATGCTAATTTGACACATATCATTTTTTGCTGTGATAACATAGCTGCAGTGGGATGTCTGAGACGCCTTACCCTGGACCTGCTGATGGTGGGAGTGCAGAGTTGTTTGAAGGGGCTGAGGAATGTGGAACAAATCCCCTCAGCTTTATCGGCCCGGGCGCACTCTCCATTGGCCGGGCTTTACAGCCAGAGGCCTGCGCAGGAGCTTACAGAATTTCACATGGAGGCCAGAAACAGAGGAACATCCTGTCACAGACTAACCGCCGGGCCTGCACTGGCTTTGATTTGCCGGGCCTTGTGAAGTTTGGTGTTTGTCAGGGGAGTGGGGTTGTGGGGTTGCATGTTTGAAATCTGGACAGTGTGTATCCTGTCTGGTTTCTGTGGACACATTTGGAGACTAGACTGTCTTTGAGTAGGAGTTTCTAATGTGGTAAAGTTTATATTGTTGTTTGGAACAGAAATACAGTCGGGTTAAGCAAATAATAGGCTATTTATGACAACGCAGATTCCATGCTGTACTCATTGTGGCCACTACTGTTATGTTGAGCGTCATCTCTTGAGTAAATATGGGAATTGTAACATTCAAGATTGACCTAATTTGTTGTTTTGGTTTTAGTTGGTCTAATTGTGGAAGATTTATTTGAATTATGGGAAAATAAGTTTAAACTCGTGTCTCAGACACTCGGGTGAAGGGAGGGGCGGAGCTGTCAACCGATCACCACCTGGTGGTGAGTTGGATCCATTGGCAGGGGAGGAAGCCGGTCAGACGTGGCAGACCCAAGCGTATCGTGAGGATCTATTGGGAACGTCTGGCGGAACCCTCTGTCAGCAGGGTCTTCAGCTCCCACCTCCGGGAGAGCTTCTCCCAGATCCCGAGGGAGGTTGGAGACATGGAGTCCGAGTGGACCATGTTCTCCTCCTCTACTGTCGATGCGGCCGCTCGCAGCAGTGGTCGCAAGGCCTCTGGTGCCTGCCGCGGCAGCAATCCCCGAACCCGGTGGTGGAGCCCGGAAGTAAGGGATGCCGTCAGGTTGAAGGAGTCCTACCTGGCCTTGTTGGCTTGTGGGACTCCTGAGGCAGCTGACAGGTACCGGGAGGCTAAGCGTACTGCAG